>PVKA01011529.1:0-60629 GCA_004027165.1 Ctenomys sociabilis | reverse complement strand
AAAAAAAATCTGTAAAATATAAACCCCCAAGTCAGAGGATGGGAAACAGGAACAAAGAGAGTAGTAAACGGAGCGTCCAGGGCCCAATATTGATGCTAGAGGGGTCCTGGAGTGCAGTGGGGACCCACAAGAGGGAGGGCACGCAGCGGGAAGGCCCAGAGGCTCGACACGCAGGTGAAGAAATGAGGTCTCCAGTCCCAGTAAGAAGCTGTGACAAGTCTTAATGTGCCATTTCGATTGGGGTGGGGAGGAGCGTTCGTTTTTTGCTCATCAATATGATGAGGTCTCATGTCCCAAGCCACATCCAGGAAGCTCCGGAGTCTGCTTCGGAATGGGCGTGGGGATCCGGGCTGTGGTTCCACCCCAGCTGACATTGCCTGTTGGGGAGGGTAGGCGGCCACAGACGCCAAAGCAGCAGCCTCTGCGTGGTGGCACCTCCACCCGCTATGTGCTCCCAGGCACCTGCTTATCCCCCTCTTCACCCGCACCTGTGGGGAGAAATGGACACATTTTGATCACCAGTCTGCTGTGCACAGCTGTCCTGGGGCCCTTGGGCAGTGACTGCTACTCACTGGCTCCAGGGGCTCCTGAGGGAGCCAGCAGGTCATCGTCGCTGTCCTCCTCATTGGATGGGGCTCCAGGCTCAGGTGCAGGGACCTGGGCCTCTTGTTCCTGCTCCACACGGCTGCGCAGGGCCAGGATTCGGTGGTGCAGGGCTGCATACAGCTGGCCAGTGTCCTTGGAGCTGGCCTGGGGGCACAGGGGCTGTGAGAGCCAGCGTAGGAGCACAAACACTCTGCCTGCCACTTCAGCCGGCCTGTTCGCCTCCCTGGAGGGGACACCAGCACCCCTAGGAGGATGGGTGGATCCCAGAGGGCTGGAACAGGTGGGCCAAGCTTGAGGAGGGAGACAGAGGCCTGTGTTGGATGATATGACTGTCACCTCTCCATGTGACTTGGGATACAGGTCACCACACACAGGCTGTCTTCCCTGAATGCACCATCAACCACAGTCAATGCCTGCTTCTCTGAGTCAGAGAAAGAAGCAAGCAAGGAGGGGAAGGAGACTCCTCCCAGGGTAGGGACCTCTGAGGAGCCAATCCAGTTTGACCTGGAGGGCAACTGAACTCGCCTGTAGGTCGGGGTGCCACGCTTTCCTTGGAGGCCCCTCTTGCAACTGCTTCAGTCCACTAGGGGTCTGTGGGGACATAGCACCAAGGGCCTCGTGCCTGCCTTTCTCCCATGCTCTGGTGACAGACCCTGCCTAACCTCGCCACTGTCTCCTGCCCTGTGAGCTGAGTGCACCTAAGCTTCAGTCTGGGCACAGCAAAGCCCCACATGCCAAGGAACCCCATCAGACTGTGGCTTCCTTTTGGGTCTAGCGCTGGGTGTGGCACGGGCACTGAGCTCACCGAGATTAAGAAGACCTTCACGCCCTGGTCCTCAGTGTCCATGGCCGTGATGCGGATGCTCTTCTCGCTGGCCTTGTCAATCTGCATCTGGGCCCACAGCTTGGTGTTGAGGATTAGCCGCAGGCTCCCCTGGGTCCGCATCACTGCAACCAGGAAAACTGCTCAGCTGGGTCTGCCCTGCCATCCCCAATCTGGACAGCCTCAGACAGCAGAAGGTGGGGCCTGCCTGCCTTGAAGCCCTGACCAGCTGCACACCAAGTAGGTGCCAGGACAGAGTTCCTGCAGAGGACACTATACACAGACCTGCTCTGCTGACTGACCCTAGGCACTGGCCAGCATTTGACCTCTGCCCCCTGGCTTTCTTGGGACAAAAGAAGAGTTGCTATCAAGACAGACACAGCAGGGATGCCCAAGGGACAGGGACAGCCTTGCCCCTCTGGGGTGTGATGCCCACATGCCCACCTATGCCCATCCCATGGATGTGGCTGAGAACTCTTTCCCTGCTGGCCTGGCTGTCCCCTCCAGAAGGGGCCTGGACAGGGTTAGGGGTTTTTACTCCTTTAGGGGCCCAATGGCTGGGTCTTTCCATGCCCATATCCCTGGTCCAAATGCTTGCCTCAGAGGCTGAGGGATGAAGGGACAAGGAGCCTAGTGACACCTAGGGAGGGTAGGGAAGACAACTGCAGCAGGCTGAACACGGGTGACAGCTGGGGCACCTCAGTCGCAACAAAAGGTTCATAGGGGTTTGAATGCTTCCAAGAGTAGGAAGGAAAAAAATGCATGATGCTCACAGGGCTAAAGGATGCAACAACAGTCTGGGGCCGTGTGTGTCCTCACCTCTACACAGACCCAGGCACATTTCTGAGGTGAAGTTTGGAAAAGGCTTCTAAGGGGATGTGGGCTCCTGCACCTGTGCTATTCTCTCCAAGTGTGAGAGTGTACTCATATGTAACATGGCTACTTCTGGAATAAGTCTCACATATAAAGACGGACTCAATGAGTGGCTGCTTAACCAAGTGTAGGAACCAGGGCTCGAGCCCACATGCTGTGCCAGCCCTGCCCCCGGGGTGCACCGAGCTGGCCATCAAGGCTGGGTGTGGTGATGCATACTTGTAATCTCAGCGCGGGGGAGGCTGAAAACAGGAGGATCACTATGAGTCCGAGCTGCATAGTGAGACCCTGTACCAAATACATAAGGTGTTCCCAATCTTGTTATTCATAGTGGTATAAATAAGTAAAAAATAAGAGAAACCTAAATGTCTGTCAGAAAAGAAAAAGTACATACATTAACTGTCAATAGATATTAATGTAGACATTTTCAGAGACAATGACTTTCTTTTCTGAGACGGGGTCTCACCATGTAATTCATGCTGCCCTTAAGCTCACTTTGTAGTGTAGGCTGATCTTTTTTTGGTGGAACCGGGGACTGAACTCAGGCCCTTGTGCTTACCAGGGAAGCGCTTATTCCACTGAGCCATCTCCCCAGCCCCCCCCCCCCCCCCCCGGCTGGTCCTAAACTTGCAGTGATCCTCCTGCTTCAGCCTCCTGAGTGCTGGGATTATAGGTGTGTGCCACCAGCCCTGGCTGACAATCACTGTTTTAACGGAAAACCTAAGCACTGGGAGATGCTCTGGGGTACCAGTAGCAGAGCGCCACTTTCTTAGAAAAGGACCTGGGACAGGAGGTGCGGGCCACCACTGCAGCTTCTCTCCTCATAGGGACCTCCATGAAGCATGCCACCCTCTTTTCTATCTCCCATGAAACTGCCACCCGCACTGCAGCTACAAGTGTGAGAACTACAACACCGAGGGCCTTCTACACTGAGGCTGTCACAAGCATGGCTGTGGCAGATTGGGGAGTGCGGCTGGTGCTCTCTGGCCAGGCCAGGACTCTAGTTCACATCACATCTCCCATCTGTTTTCTGCACAACCCAGCCAGCCCTGTGGGCTCACCTAGCCGGGACTGTAGTGTCCCATCCTCAGTTGAAGCCATGTCGTTGAGTCTGAGTAGTCCCCGGCCTCGCTCCACCCATGACTGTGAGGTCTTGTCGAAGACAAACAGCTTACACTGGATCTAGAACACATGTAGCAGGTAAGCCAGTACTGGGGACTGTACCCCACATTTCCATCTACCCACTTCGGTTCCCAGGGCTGGCAAACTATAGCCCAGGGCCCTGGTAAGCCATAAGCCAGTGTATTTTTTGATACTATGAATCAAACTCAAAGCCTCGTTCGTACCTGCCAAGCAGTACTGCACTGCTGAGCTATATTCCTGGCCTGATTGGCCAATGTATTTTTTGATTTGTTTTGCGTTTTTTTGAGACAGGGTCTCGATATGTAGTGCAGGCTGGCCTCAAACTTGCGGCGATCCTCCTGCCTCAGCCTCCTGAGAGCTGGGTTACAGGTATGCACCACTGTGACACCCGGCATGGCCAATGTATTTTAAAAGCGGCACTACAAAGAGTCAATTCAGAAAAAGATCAAACTCTGATGAGATGCCACCTTGTACCCATGGGCAATGGCTACAACCAAAGAGATAGGTAAGAGCATGTGAAGGGGAAATGCTCCATGCTGCTGAGGAACATCACAAGGTCAGCACAACACACACAGCTTCGCAGCCTCAAGGTGTGAAACACGGGGTTTCTACACGGCCCAGGGATTGACCCAAGGGAAGGACACTGCGTGTCCACACCAACATGTGCACATCAGCCACAGCAGTGTCTTTCATGATGGCCCCAAAGCCATGGGAGGCCAAGTTTCAGCCAACGTAGGGACATATAGTGAGGTCTGTCCCCACATTAGGCAAGCCAGGAGCAAGACTGTGACATTCACCACAGCACAGGGATCTTGAGGGTACCATGCTTAGCAGCCAGACACAGAGATACACAATGCGGGCTCCACAGACGAAATGCCCAGGACAGGCAACTCCAGAGACAGGCAGTGGACTCAGGAGTCAGGGCAGGGCACAGATGACTGCTCATGGGGACAGGGCTTCTTTTTAAGGAACATCATATCCTGTATTAGGCTCCTCCAGAATCATTCACTTTAGAGTGAACCACACAGCATGTACATCATCCTTCAAGCAAGTTATTAAATATGCAACCAAAAACATGCAGAAGACGTGTGTGACCCTGGGAAACAGGTGTAATTTCTTCTGTGTCAGTGCTTTCCAACAACAACAGAGAGAAAGCTAGCCAACAAGTTGAGGGTGATGGTGCACACCTATAATCCTGGTACTTGGGAGGCTGAGGCAGGACTGGAAATTGAAAGCTAGTCTGGGCTATGTATGGAGACCTTGTTGAAAAAACAACAACAAAAAAACCAAAATATGCTGGGTGTGGTGGTGCACGCCTGTAACCCTAGCTGTCAAGAGGCCAGGAAGGTCACTGTTAGTTCGAGGCCAACCTGATTGACACAGTGAACTCAAGGCCAGCTTGAATTGCAAGACCTTGTCTCAAAAAAACCCAATACAGCAAAAACAAAAAACCTCCCCTGAAAAACAAAACAAAAAAAGCCAGACTGGGAAAAATCAATGCTCATAGGCACCCCAGACATCCACATTTATGTGGAGTGAGGGACAGCAGGGCCTCCAGAGGAGAGGGTGAGAGTGCTGGCTCCTCATGGACTTCCCGTCACTGGCTGTGTGGGACACTTGTGCTGAAGTGATGCAGGTGCTCACTCTGGATGACAGGAGCAGGGGTCTATGGGCCCTGGCTGTGACACACAGCCACTGCAGAAGCAGGGCACCAGGCACACCTCCCAGGGGCCAGCCTGTGTGGTGGGCCAAGGGGCAGGGCAGGGCCCTCACCTGCAGCACATTGCTCTCCGCCTCCTCGCCGGTGATGACCTCCACCTTCTCCAGCAGACACTTGCGTGCTGTAGCCTTGGTGTAGGCGGCTGCTGACTCGGCCAGGGACTCTGAAATGTTATTGGCTAAACAAGATTGACTATTTACTTGGTGAGGGCGCACCTGCTGGGGAACCTGCTGTCCCAGTAGGCCAATGGGATCTGGAGGAAACCCTGGAGACCAATAAGTGTGGTACTGCCCAGGACTCCATCCAGTGGGGCAGAGGAGCATGGACGCCCAGGTGTGTGTGTATGCGTGTGTGTGTGTGTGCGTGTGCATGTGTGTGGACAGCGCATAGCTGCTGCTCCCAGGGTATTCCTAAATCCTATGTGGCCATTGCTTTGTGGGTCAGTGCCACCCCTCCTGGGCAAGGCACAGATGGATGGAGGTCCCTTCACCACTTGTCACCCGAGCTGACTTCAGCGAGGCACACTGACCATAATGTACCTTTCTCGGGGGTGGCCTCCTGGGAGGAGGACTCAGATCCCGACTCGACAGCTGTGTTTTCCCTGCTGGCATCTGAGCTGAACTCATTTAATTTGGGGGGGCTCTGTGGAGGAGCAAAGGCACAGGGAGAGGAAGAATGTTAGTATGGAGCAGGTGGTGAGGCCCACAGGACAGAAACTCCAAGGTGGAGCAGTCCTGGCGCTGCTGTTTCTAAGCACCCTGATGGATAAATCCCAGTGGAGATGCACCTGTATGCCACATGCAAGCCTGCATGCTGCCCACCCAATCATGCTGTGCTTTTGTCTCCCAACACCTCGTGAGGGGAGGTACAGGAGAAGTGAGAATCCCTACAGAATGGGGCAAGGGTACCAGGAGGGGTACCGCCTGGCCACAGGGCAGGCTTTGGTGTACGTGCTCTGGTGAAGAGGGCCAAGTGTGGGAGGAGACAGTGCCTCCCAGAGCCCCAACCATTGCCCTTCCTGCAGGCCAAACTCTCTGTGCACCCAAATCCTTGGCTATGGCATGGCCAGAAGGGGGTGACTGTAGCCCTGTGTGTGGCACTGATGCTGCCACCCCACAAATTGGCAGTGCTTTGCTGGTAGGGAACATGGAGGCCTTGTCCCCACTGGGCTGCAGCCTGCTGATCTGCCAACTGTCATCTCCCCAGCCCACCTCACAGGAGCCATAACCACAAGGAGGCCTCCCAGGCCACCAACACCAAGGGCCCAGCCTATGTTTAAGTGGAATCTGAGCACAGTCTTTTCTCCCCCTCTGACTACCACTCAGTAAAGTCCTAATTTCACAGGGGATGATGCAGCAGTCATGCAACACGCGCCCTGACTAAGGATAGTACCACAGGGCCACTCACCAATACACGCTCACTCATGTTCTGGCCAAACACGAACTTGTTGCTGGAGGCATCAGCATTGTTGGCCGAGTTCTCTGCACTGAAGAGGAGACGTGCAGTGAGCACAGGGCCCACAGGTATATGTGCCGTGGGCAGAGTAGGCAGCAGGCAGGAATCAGCAGTGAGCAGTCGGGCTCCCTCTGCCTAAAGCTCTGGGGCATGCATGCTGTCCAAGCAGAAGTGCACAGCAGGCCACCATGCCCAGCTCTGCCAGCCTGAGAAGAATCTATCTCCCAGGCAGGAACATCTTCCTTCTTGGTGGGCCCCAGGCACCCAAGCCCAGGCCAGTGGGTACCAGTGGGTCCCTCACAGCTCCAAAAGGCAAAGGAGCTGGCACTGCCATTAGCTCTGCCCAAGACTGAGGTTGAAGACGTAGGTCCTCTGACACTGAGCTTTACCGTCCTTAAACTCAGCTCCTACCTCAGGTCCATTAAAGCCCAGGACAAAGTTGGCCAGGGGTGGGTGGGAAGGGCCTAGATCCCAGCCTGTGTCAGGGATGAGGGCAGCCCAGGCCCTGCCACACACCTGGAGCTGATGTACTGGAGGAAATAGTTCGTGGCGGTTGGTGCTTCAGAGCCGGGGTGTCCTGTGTTCTCCATATCAGCAGTGTCAGTGTTTTCACTCATTAGCTGGAAAAGAATGGTGGGGACTGTCATTGTGGGCCAGCCTGCACAAGGCTATACTGTGGGCACTGGTGCAGGGGCTGTAGCCTGCGCTGCCACATGGCGCTTTCTACACTCAACATACAAAACCACGTGAACAGGCATTGGAGTGCCTCATCTACCTGGTTACAAAAAGCTGTACTCTAGGGGGCCTATTGGGGACATGTCAAGAACAGAGATGCTCACAAATCTAGCCCTAGGGCTGTGTCACACACAATGGCCACTGAAGTGCCAAGCCATGGAACCCTGAGGCAGGCACTATTACTCTTAGCTACCAACAAGGCAGAGAATGCAGAGACCCTCCTCATAGAGCAGCTGGGTCCACAGTGAGATACTAGAGCCCCCCCAACCTGACTTCTGCAAGAAAGGAACCTCAAGTCCAAGGGATGGACCAAGCAGGGCCAGGGTCCTGAGTGTTGAAGGAGTAACCGTTGGAGACCCTGTGCTCTAGGGAGAAGCCTGGCAAGCCTAATGCCTGTTTTTCACATCTCCCAGGGGCTGGTACTCTGGCCAATGACAGCACACAGACGGCAGGTTCCGCTAGCATCTCCTATGCAGTGAGACAGCTCTAGCTGCTCATCTCAGGCTCTCCTGGCCACTGTGCACACCATGGCTGGGCATCCTGGGTCCTGCCAGAAGCTTCCCCAGTTGTGACAGCCACCTGTGTCCCAGACACGGGCCATAGATGCAACATCTTAGAATCCTCAAGAGGCTTCCCGACAGGTGAGCTGTCCACTCTGGGCCTCCCTAGGTCTAGCACATGGGACCCCAAGATGCAATCCTTTTCTGACTGGCTTCCAGCGTGACTGGACATGCATGCTCACCTGCCTCTTTGTGCTCTTTGCCTTAGAAAGCACACTGAGTGCCATACTAAATGGGCAGATCTGGGGGAAGCCTGGTGTTGGGCAGGGCCAGTGCCAGCCCCTGAGCCCAGAGGCTGGGAAGCATGTAGCCTCCAGTATGTGCCACTGCTCCCAGGAGGCCCTGCCATAGTCTGAAAGCACATACCTTTACTCTGTCTCTCAAGTTTTGCCCAAACACAAATGCCTGCCGCACACCATCCTCTGTTCTCTCATAGATCTCCTCCTCTGAAGCATCACTACACTCGTTCCTCCGGGGTTCTTTCTTCTATGGAAAAAAGGATAGCATAGTAACCAAGAATGGCAGTTGTGAGGCTAGATCAACAAGATCAATCACCCACGTTGCTTCCTCCACATGGCTCCTTGTGTTACCAGGCAGGAGCCACCTAGCCACACAGACTTTCCTTGGGCCTAGGAGGAAGGACTTGAGGAGCTACAGGATAAGCTGCTGGCTCCCTGCACAGCACCTGTGGGGGAGAGTGGCTCATGTATGGAGCATGGAGTCTCAGACACAGACTGCCAGTCTCTTCCCCACCTCAGTGAGTAGATGGCAAGATGGAACAGCTTAGACCAGCACACTGGCTGCTGCACCTGTGTGGCACCAAGCAGAGCTTGCCAGGATGGTGTCAGGGCTAGCACACAACTGGGGACTTTAGCCTATGGTCAGTCAGGATTCTGGCATTCAAAGTCCCCTGAAGACTGGCAGCCTTTCTGTCCAATTGGACACAGTTCAGTAAGGGAACATCACACCCTGAAGGACCAAACTGGTGCCAAGACCTTGTCCTCAGATACCCTGTACAAGGCAAGATTTGCAGCTGCAGCAGCTGGAGAACCACGCAGACCAGGCACCACGGGAGATATGCAGGCCAGCTGTGGAGGTGCTCGCTTGTAACCTGGCACCTAGCAGCTGCGGCAAGAGGGTCTCAAGTTTGAGCCTCACCTAGGGAACTTAGCCCCTGTCTCAAAATAAAAGTTACATTTTGGGGATACAGCTCAGTGTAAGCTCTAGTAATGGGGATAGAAGGGTCATGGAGGAAAAGCATATTAATGATGCAGCTGTTTCATTTTATAGATTTCCATATTGTTTAAGTGTATTCAACTTTCAGGTGTGACATCAGTAACCAAGTTTTAATTACCTTGGGATTTAACAGAAAGATCCCAGTAATTCAGTGTTTTCCCATACTACACAATAGAAGCTGCTGTGGGACAGAAAAGCTTTGGGGCTCCTGCTCCAGGGATCTGCACAGTGGTTTCCCTGTGACCTGGGAGGTGGGGCGGGGGCTGTGGCTTGCTTGTGATGCCTGAAGCCCCTCCCCGGGGCTCCTAGCTGATAAGAAGGGTGGCAGTTTCACTGTTGGCCCAGGCCCTGCCATCACAACACTAATTCACCTTCTGGTCCCTGGCAAGGATATAACTGTTTCTCTACTGTACTTCCATGAATCCTGCTACTGCCGAGTTCCTCTTGAGGTCTGTGCCCATGAAAATGAGGTCTTTAAAAATTAAACACTCCACAAGGCCTTGGTTGGCTGCAGATCCCATGGTCTGCCTGAGAACTGTCCACTCTCAGTTTTCTGTGCTCCTCGACTATGGTGATGGGGAGGGGAGGCAGAGCCTACAAAGTCGTGTGAGAGGCTGGCAGGTAGCACAGCAAAAACCTGCTGGGGGCCTTCCAAAGGCTCCTAATTTGCAAATCCCAAGCCACTGCTGACTCTGCAATGGCCAGGAAGCTTCTTGTTCACTTTTGCTGCTAGGGTCCTGGGTGTCTAACCCTGGTGTGGATGACCCATGCAGCTCCCGGTCCTCAGCTCCTTTCCTTGGTGAGAGTCCTGTATAACATCCCTTTTCTTATTGGGAGTGATTCTGTGGTCATTTAGCTCATGGTTCCCCCATGTGCTGTGTGTGTCACATTCTTGGGGTGGCAGAGGATATAAAAGCCCTGCCTTGTGTCCTGGGGTATGACTACTTCTATATGGAGTGCTGGTTTTAGAGCCAGACATGGGAACCTAGGGGTGACAGATCAGGAGTCAAAGATGCCACAGAAGAGAAACTTCTTTCGTCAGGGACATCAGGCCTAGTCGATGGCGCAGGGAGACCAGCTCCACTGTATGAGGATATAGGCCTATCCACATGCCAGGGAGGCCTGGAACCTGCGGAGGAGGGATGTAGACAAATACCAAGGCTGGGCAGCCTGAGTGGATATTAAGGAGCCCTTGGAGGTGAGAATCAGTTTGGTCCCCTGCAGCTCATATGCACAGAACCTCTCTGCCCTCCACCCTCAGCTCTCAGGACCTGAGAAACTGAGTAGTGGAGGCGACTCCGTTTCCACATTTCTACTTGACCACAGAGGCCAGCAGGGTGGGCATGCAGTGCTCAGGATGTTTAGAACATAGCCATTCTCCTAGTGGAGCCTGAACATCTCAAGGGTGGTGTCCTGACCTCAGAAACAGATGAGTGGAAAATAAACACAGTCCCTAAGGCTTCTCACAGGGACACCAACCCCTGGAGCTGCCCCAATCCGCCCTCCAAGCCTTGGGCCAACCCTGAATGCTCGCTCTTCTTAAAGCTTCTCTTGCTGCTGGGTTGCAGTGAAACACACTGCCCTTGGCCCAGATAACCCCAGCACCCCAGGAGACCTTCTTCTTAAAGGAGCCATCCTGAGCTGACTCCCCAGGCAAATGTGCCAATGTAGTCAGGCATATGCGGTTCCTAAGGGGTCACTTCAAAATGCTGTAAGGCATGCCCCATGATGCTGCTCCCAGGACCCAGGGCTCAAGGTGGCCAGAAGAAAAAGCAGGCCCGTGCAGGCAGATGCAGGCTTCCTCTGACACAGTCCTTTCTGGCCAACATCCTGGGGAGCTGGTGACCTAGATGTGGTTTGTCTCCAGAAGGAAGCCTGGACCAAGTATGGGATCTGATGAAAATGGTCAGGTCATGAGGGAACAATCCAGGAAGGAGTGACGATCTCACAGGTCTGGAGTTCTTGGAAGTAAGTTGTTAGAAAGATCAAGACTGTCCCCTCCCAATCCTCTGTGTGCTTGCCCTGCCATGAGAATGCACCTTCCCATATCCCCAGCCATAAGAAGACACAGCCAGAGCCTTCACCAGAGGTGCTACCGTGTTGCTATCTGTATGTTCAGCTTCTACACAATTCTGTGGCCTGGCCTAGGTAAAACAGAGTACAACCCCGAGATACAGTTGCTCAGTGAGACCACCAAGCAAATCTAGAAAGCTTTCAAACAGGCCCTAGTGCAGCTGCTCAGCACAGGTGACAGCTGTGACTAAAAAGACCCCAAGTGCCCTCCAGCTCCTGCCACCAACCTCAAGTGTGAGCGCCTCCTCAGGACTTCGCTGTGCAGGGTTTTCTGGTGACGACGATGTTGTGGCCCCCGTGCAATCTGCTGGGATGCTGACTCCATTGGTACCGCTGCTGGGGACTGTGGGAAGGAGGAGAGTGTCCAGCCATGCCTGGACCCTCACATGGCCCAGCATACGAGGCACCCAAGAAGGGGACCTAGCAGCGCTGTTAAAAGTCACATGCTCTTAGGTAAGAAACAAAAGCTTCATAGCAATGAGGATCCTTTATTCCAAGAGAACTGTGTGATTCTTCAGTGTGTTAAAAGTATTACTGCTAACACACACACACACACACACACCAAAAATCTTGAAGAATAACCCTTTTCTAAAAGTTTTCCAGTACTGGAGACTGAACTCAAGGGCTTGTATATGCCAAGCTGCACTTCTATTGTTTTTTAAATTTATTAAACATTTTAGACAGGGGCTCACTAAACTGTCTATCTGGCCTGGATCTTGTGATCCTCTTGCCTCAGGCTTTCAAGAACTGAAATTGCAGGTGGGGAACACTTCTTTATTTTGGCGGAACCGGGGACTGAACTCAGAACGCTTTTGCTTGCCAGGGAAGTATTTATTCCACTGAGCCATCTCTCCAGCCCCTGGGAACACCTCTTTGAGAGCTCTGTGAAACAATTTTAATAGTAAGGTAAAACGTGTAGGTTTTTCTCCTTTACTACAGTGGAGAATGGGCTGGGGCTAACACTCCCTGGTGAGAACTTGCCCAGAACTGCCGGGGGGGAGGGGGGGCACATTTACATATTTTGAACTCTGATTTTAACTGTTTAGCATTAGATTAATTTTCCATGTGATTAAAAGCTTCAAAAATATTAACTATTTTTGAATATATTCCCATGTATTGAAAGTTGAGTTGCTTTGAGTTACAGGGAAAGACCAAGAGGGTAAAGCTCATTACTATTAACAAAACTAAGAATTGGGAACCACTCCCTGTGGACACGGTGGGAACACAGTTCAGGAGTTAGGTCTTAAGGCTAGCAAATAAAATGAAAATGCATGTCTTGCTGGGTGTGGTGGGGTATAAATGTAATCCCAGCACTCAGTAGCCTGAGGCAGGAAGATCTTCTCTAGTTTGAGGCCAGTCTGGGCTTTGTTATAAAGTGAGTTCAAGGCCAGCCTGACCTGCACAGCAAGATCCTGTTTCCAAAAAAGAAAACAGAAAACAAACAAACAAAAAACATGTCTCATCAAGATGAACCCCAAGCAGGGTGTGATGATGCACGCCTATAATCCTACCACTAAAGAGGCTGAAATAGGTAGATTACAAATTCAAGCCCAGTCTAGACAGTTTAGTGAGACCCTGCCCCAAAGTAAACATAAGGCTTGGAGGTATAGCTCAGTGTGAAGAACCCCCTAAGATGGGTTGGTGGGGGGGAGAAAGAAAGAGGGGGAAGGGGAGGGGAGAAGGGGAAGGGGGAGAGAGGAGAGGGAGAGAACACAAGTGAGTGTGCCCTTAAGCAAACCAGCCTTTACGAACACATGAAGATAGGATGGACAGAGCATGTTTCATCAGGGGGTCGCGCCACTAGAGATGGGGGTGCAGTAGCTGACAGAGGTCCACTACCCTCCACAGTGCTCTGAGCCACCTGCCATCCCTCGAGGCTCTCCACTGTACTCATCTCTTACCAGTCTGTGCCAGCATCTTTGGCTGTGGGGCCTGCAACACGGCCGGGCGGAGTACGCTGCGTTGCTGTTCCTTAGGCTTCTGACTTGGCAGACCTGTGACAGAAGTCAGTAGTCCTATGCTCAGGTCCCAGTGGGAGCCCAGTGCCCAACCCACCCAGGTGGCTCCAAGAGAACCAACCAGAGACCTGTTTGTGTCCTCTAGGGTTATGCTGAGCAGGCAGTTTTCTAAAAAATCTTGAGATCACTTCCTTACAGCTGGCTGCATAGATCCCAGACAGTTATTCTGTGTGATTCCTACCTACTATCAGGATGTTCACTAATGTTAGGATTCCCACCTAATATTAGGAGTGACAACTGTTCTTGTGAGGCTCAGCTCATGTGCAGGTGGAACTGATTTCTTAAAACCCACATGCAGAAGAGCCCTCTGCCAAATGTAGCTGGGGAAAGGCCCAAGTGAGGGGTTTCTGCATTGTGGACCTCTGCCAGCCCCTGACTCTTGGTCTTGCCTTAGGCAGCAATCCCTGGACAGAGAGCAGCTCTCCTTTCAATGCCACAACAGGGCTACTCCTCTGCTGCTGTCAGAGGCCCTGGCTCCTGCTCAAATACTTTCCACAAGTGACTTTCTAGGTTCACCAGTCAGCAGCCTGGGGAGGTACAACAAAGCCTTCAGAAGGGGCCACCTACCTGCACTGGGTGCTTGGCCATGGATCAGTGTTGGCGGCTTCAATCGGAACCCGCTACTCTTTTCCTCTGCAAGCACAGATAAAATACTGTATGAAAAGCAGGCCTGTGCGGGGTGGAGAAGACAAAAACGTGGAGTTTGTTCTCTTTCCAAATGTGCCCACTTAGCTTTGAATGACTTCTTCCTCAGGGACAGCACTACTGGCCACCTGCTAGTGATGGCCAAGAGCCAGAGTGCCCAGGGCTCCAGGATTGCCTCCAGAGTCCAACTATGACCCCTGCATATGTCTTGTGATTCTGTGATGGATGCTGGTCTAATATGATTACGACAGAACAGGCCACCATAGAAAAATCTCCCTTCTGTGCTGAGTCAACCCTTGTCAGGACACAGTGCCCGAATCCAAGACACAGACCCAACCATTTTCCTATATATTAGTAGTGAGCACTCTGAAGTGAAATAAAACACTTCCACTTACAGTAACCACAAGAGGAATAAGATACTTGAGGGGGGTATTCAATAAAGAAAACTTTAATATGAAACATTGTTGGAAAAAAAATCGAATAAATGGAAAGATGTGCCAAAAAAGCTATATGGTACATGATTCATAGATAGGAAATGTTCAGAACAGGCAAACCCACAGAGACCAGAAGTGGGCTCATGGTCACCAAGGTCTGGGGGAGGGGACAGGGCTTCTTTTTGGTGTGATAGAAAAGTTTTAAAATTAACGGTAATGGTTGTACAACTCCATCACTACACTAAGTCATTTGACTGCACATGAAAATGCGTCTGTCGTGACACAGTGGTCACGTCATGTAAACCGCTACAGAGGACCCACAACCATAGCACACAGCAAAGAGGTGCCACAAGGGAGTTCTTTGCAGGAGGAAAACATGGATTTTTCCTTCCAAAGCACAGGGTCACACAGAAGGTCACTGGCAACTGAGATACATCTTTAAAAGCTGAAGTCAAGTTTATAATTTAAATAAATTTTCAGAAGCCCTGTAAAATGTCGAGCCTTGGCTACAAAATACCCTTTGTAGAGCCAACACATGGCCAAACCTTGGCCCAGCCCACTCTGCAGAAGCACAGGAGGCCCACACTGAGCCAGTGCTCCAGAAAGCAGACAGACACACAAGGTGCATGGCATTTCTGATGGCAGTTGGGTACTGAGAAGGGGACCTGGATAGCTTCCGGCTCCTACTGTGGTCTGGTCTCATTCTTTGCAGAAATGCCTTTCATGCAGCATAGACAGGGTGCCACACAGTCCCTGCTTTGGGTCAGATGTACATACCAGCCACACCTCAGCACTTGGGATGCAGGCATGGCTCCACATGGGTCTCCCCAGGGAAGCCCATGTGTACCAGGATGCAAGTGTGAAGAGAACTCAATTTAGTCAGGAGCATGCCCCGTAAGAAACCCTGCTGAAATGGGATACTAAAAAACAGCCAAGAGCAGGCAGCCTGGCTCAAGTTGCGACCTGTGCTAGGCCATGGCAATGGGGTGGAAGGCAGTTGGGTGAGGGAAGGAGGCGTGAACACATCAGCAACTGGGTACAAAACCAAGCTGCCAGTACTGGACAGGAAGCTCCACGTGGCCTGGGGAGCCTATGCACACAGGCAGGCGGGCAGAGGGGCTGCTCACACAGTGGGGATGTGTGTGTATTTCCAGCTCTGCCACAGGGACGCTGAGAGCAGTGACTCAGCCAAGTCATCAAGCACCCATCTTCAGTTCCAGGGAGCACTTGCCTCAACAAAGTACCAGGACCCATCTAAGAAATGGCAAAATTCCAGGGCTAGGACAGGGAAACAGTTTGGGGCCTCTTGCCAGGCAAAAGCGAAGAAAATGGTTTAGAAGAATGATAGGCACTTGTCACCAGGACACAGAGACCTTCCTGACAGAGCACCTGTTTGGGAAGCCTGGGACAATCTGAGCATTAAAATAAAAACTCTACCAGATATAGCTCACCAGTTAAAGTGGGAATCCACACAGCCACATGGCACAAGTCAAAGAAAGGGTTGGGGTGGGAGGATCATCCTTCCAGCACAGCGCCATTCACCAAGGCAGGAAGAGTCACTGTACACAGAGGGGTCATGAGTCCTCCTGAGAGAGGCCAGTGCTGCATTTGGATTACGGGAAAGATTTCCTGGAGTCACCTGATATCTCTAGAGTACTGATCAACACGGAGAAGGGGGAGCAACTGCATGTTACTGGCATATCTGCTGAATTATATGCAAGGTGGCTGCAGTACTCTACTCAGTGACTATCACTAGCCTGTTAGGGAGACCAACAAATGTGGAGTACACACCACAGACAAGTGTCACCTCTGTGGGTTTCCACCCAAGACATTGCCTGGGTCTGTTCTCCTAGGAACGCAGTACAGACAGCCCAAAGGATGCCCATCTGCTGGACACTGTGCTGCAGCATCCCCAGGCACAGGTGACAGGCAGGCAGAGGAATTGTCACAGTGGAAGGTGAGACAGTCATGGTCCCTTTGCTATAAAGGAGAGGTGGGCCACTCAGAGGGTAAGGATAGAGGTCTCCAAATAAGAGGGACATAGAAATGAGCCTTCTGTAAGTATTAAAATTTTTTAGAATTCAAGCTAAAGCAGAAAGAAGAAACAAAGGCATGACACTCACTTTGTGGGTAGCCTGATACACTTTCATGCACCCACTGTTAATTGGGAGACCGGGGACTTTCAACTAAGGCTGTGTCCAGGCTCTGGAATGGCTGCCCTGCTCCTAATGCTGGAGGATACAGTCAAGGGAGAGCAAGGCACAGTCTGCTTTAACCCAAGGTCAGTATGAGACTGACACATACCACAGCTCAACTGCTGAAGGGAATGAGCCCTGAGGGTTCTGTGACCAATAACCTGCAGCACAACCTGGTGCTGCCCTGGTCAGGACTTTGCCTGCCATGCTGACATGCTGCCCCTGGGAACCCTGAAGAAGCCAGCCAGCCCCTCAGGATGAGGTGGGGAGCCAGCTCCACACAGTGCACTGCTTGAGCCAAAGTTAATTCCACTGTTTGAAACTGCCATCAAATTGACCCTCAAAGTTACAAAAGCGTCTTGCCATTTCCTCTGCCACTGACATCATGCCAGCAGATGACTTATCTCACGACGCTTTTGAAGTGAGTGGTGCATTTACATAAGGCAGGCTAGGTTACAGAAGTGGGGCTATTAAACTCCCTCATTAAATCTTTTATGGGGAATTTCAGCCATGTGGGAAAAACTTTCAGGAAAACTTAAGAATTGGTTCTGCATCAAGCTGTTTTCCTTAATATTTTAAAATGTGTTAGATATGTTTATCAGAACACATCTAGGTGACATTCATGTGAAAATTGAACACACAGGAAAGGAGCCTGGAAAAAAATCATACCCACTTCTCAGCAGTTACCTCTGGGGTGGGAGAATGAGTGGGAAGGGGGTATGGAATTCTTTTACGTTCATGTTTCTAATTTTTTAACCATACAAATACATTATTTGTGTATGAAATTTTGAAAAATGAATAGTACCTCTTTTGTTTTTGGTACAGGATCTCCCCATATAGTGCAGACTGGCCTTGAACTCACTTATGTAGTCCAGGCTGGCCTCCAACTCAGTATCCTCCTGTCTCATCCTCCCGAATGGTGGAATTACAGCTACCACATCCAGCCTTAAAAAATTTTTTTTTAAAAATTTACAAACTCCCTGTAATCAGGACTTGGAACGAGAGACAGACGCTTCTGGGGCTTTGTGAATCCACTCACATGGGCTCCAAATTGAAAGCTGAAAGCTGGGGGAATGTCCAACAAACTGACAATGAATCCTGACTTCCATCACCCACTCCTACTGAAGATCTTATGGGGCAACATCTACTGCAGTGCACCAAAGAGATGGACACCAGGTCTGCCTACCATCTGACAGGCTCATGGCATTGTACTTTGATGTGTGGGTTAGGAGG
The DNA here is from genome assembly GCA_004027165.1 of Ctenomys sociabilis. NCBI lineage: Eukaryota > Metazoa > Chordata > Mammalia > Rodentia > Ctenomyidae > Ctenomys > Ctenomys sociabilis. The sequence goes on along the minus strand of PVKA01011529.1, from coordinate 42,880 downwards.
AGCAGCAGGGAAGGGACAAGAGGAAAGAGCCTGAGTAGATGGGGTGACCATGCAAGGGCCACCTGTCAGCAGTTCTAAGCCCTGCCTCAGGGGAGAACAGCATGTGGAGAAAGCATTAGATTTCAAGAAAATCTCTTTGTGGTAAGAGAAAAGGTCTCCAGACTGACAGCCTCCATGAGTCTGATAGCTGGTTGGCCATCCTGGCTCATGCATGATGCCAGCATGGAATGCCAGCCAGCAGGGAAGCAGAACACACAGCGGTCCCTAAGGCTCATCAGGGGCCACCTCAGTCTCTGTTCCTTCCCGCCAGCCTGATGCCTGCACCTATCTGCCAAACATAGGCTGGCCTAGGCTTCTAACAATCCAGAACTTACCAAGAGCCGACTCTGAGCAGAGAGGACAGATAGTGATGTAGAATCAAAAGAGGGCAGAGTCAAAACAGTGCTTTCCAGATGTAAGTGCCACTACTGGCCCAACCCCAACAATTGAAAGTTGAGTATTAGTATTTCGCACATATAAACAAAATGGAGTCCCCTGCCTCTACCACGGGACCTTCTCATGCAGAAAGTAGACAGAACATGAGACATACAGGAGGAAGGGGCAAAGCTAACCATCAGAAGGCGTAAGCCCCTCTTACCACAGGGATGCCTGCTCTATTACACACAGATCCTTATACAAAGAGGACATCACTGCTGCCTGGACAGTAAGCCAAGGGCAGCTGTCCACTCGGGTCCTCATGAGGCTTTGGGCAGGGATGTGGCAAAATGCCCCAAACCAACACAGAGGGCTACAAGCATGAAATCCAGCATGCCAAAGGGATGATAGGAAAGGGATACCTTTGTAACTGGTACAGTCCTACAACCCATGCGTCACTGTGAGCATTAGCTACTTCTACAAGGTTTTCCCCTTATGACAGCCTCAAGGTTCACAACTGCATAAAGTTTTATAGAACTTCCAAGGAATGGAATTCTCATTAGGAAACGGAGACACATGTGCTTCCAAGCTGGCCTCACAGGCAGCTGAGACAGAGACCATGAGAAAGTGCCAGTGTGGACCAACCCGCAGGAGGGAATACAGGCTGGCTTAGTGGCTGCAGTGATCCTTGGACCTGCAGGAGTGCCTTACAGATGGAGGCAGAGGGCCAGCCCAGAGTTTCCCACTAAGTGGCCCTCACTTCTCTACTGTGGGAAGCTGCCTCACCAGTACCAGCTACTCAGAGCCTCAGGATGGCCACTGTCTTCCACATCTGTGCCTGTTACCCTTGGGTCCCCCTAACTCCACCAGGCCTCGAAAACCGCCTTGAGTGATAGGAGGGAGGATGGGAGCTCATGGCAACACACCCAGGTCTCAACTGTTCCCTCAAACCGTAGATACCAGGCAAGCAGCTGTACAGTTGGAGGCCATTCTACCCCCTCCACCTTCAGACATCAGCAATACCCAGCAGCCTTGGAGAGAGCTGGAATTCATAGCCCCAGTCCCTTGAAAGGCTATCTTTTCCTTTATTTTGAGGTTACTTCTTTAGTCTTTCTCAGCATACCACATTTTCTTTTTTTTTTTTTTTTTTGGCTTTTTGAGACAGGGTCTCACTATGCAGTTCAGGCTGCCCTTAAGCTCACTTTGTAGCTCAGGCTGGTCTCGAACTCATAACAATCCTCCTGCCTCAGCCTCCCGAGTGCTGGGATTACAGGCATGCACCACCACGCCCGGCAGTATACTACATTTTATCTGGGGTGCTACATTGGGGCAGAGAGCGCTACCCTCATTCTTGACATTGGACCTGGGCGGGAGCTAGGGGGCAGGTTCACAGCACACTCAAGGACACATGTGCACTTACCTGACTGTGAGGGCGTGAGCTGCGTTAAAGATGATGTTCTTTCTCGCTTGACAGGAGGGCAGTAATTTCCATCTTCTCTGTCTGAATCTATAGCACAGAGAAAGAGGAAAAAACATCAAGAATCCTGGTAGTCTTAACTTCAAGATGGCCAGATGTTTTGGAGATGTACTTACCTTCTCCTGCTTCTGGACTGGAACCTCCCGCTGACCTCTGGAACGAGAGCAAACAGGCAGTGAGGGGCAGCCTGGGTGCCCAGAGCCCATGGTTCTGACTCTGGGGCAGGGGAACCCAAAACTCAAAGCTGAGCTGGATGCTCCACCCACTTCCCCAGTAGCTTGGCTATCCTCCCAAGGAGCCCAGCTATGTACCCCAATACCCACCCTCCTAGCATCCTCTCGGTCAGATTGCCTGCTTCTCCAGGGTTACCCCCAAACACCAACACTATACAAAGGTGGTGCAACTCCATCTAGGCACACTCCACCCTGCCCAGGGCAACCCTGTCTACCACAATTGTTCGAAGCAGTAGCCTGATACGTTGGAGGCAGAGCAGTATCCCCACTCCCTGGCAGGGAAGACTCCTGTTTCAAGCTGAGCTATGATTTCCAGAGTGAGAGCTCTTTTATGCTTGAGGCCAAAGTCTGCAGCCAGGCAGTCAGAACACAAGCTTCAAATTCTGCACAATGATACTACAGACCACAGAGCAACCACAAGTGCAGAGAAGAGGGCCCAGAACAACTGCTTTTCCAGCCAGCAGTTTGAAGACACGAACTACTAGTAATTAGGTTTAGAAGCAGGCTGCTCCCTCCCTGAATCCCCCCTCCCCTCCTACAGCCAGCTCTGTGGACATGGACTCACACCACCCCTCCTAGCATTCTCCACAGATGGCAAGCACAGAGCTGACTTTCTCATTTTGGAGTGGCTCTTGGAAGCCAAGCTCAGCCACACGAAGACCTCCTGCCTCGCTGAGCTATTAGGGATTAAACAAGTGTGTGAAAGTTGCAACTGCAATAAATAAAACTGAAGATGCAGCAGTCAGGCGAAATGTTCCTGAGTGGGGGCTGCAGGCATGTTTTTCCCATAAAGGGCCAGACACTGTGTTCTGGCCTGGCTGGCCACATTTGGTTTAGGGCTAGTCTTTGCTTTTGTTTTTTATAATCCTCTAAAAATGTAAACACTGTCTTAGCCCCCTGGCCATACAAAAGCAGGCTGTGGGCAGGAGTGTGTGGCTGTGAGGGGCCAAGTGGGAGGAGGATCAGGGATGCTGCAAACTCAGACAGCTGGAAAAGATCCTGGCCTAGACTTTCTCCTCCCCAGTGGGAGCTGATGGCCAGGTTTACACTGGCAAAGCAAACCTGGGCTTCCTGCTTGAGCTGAGTTCTGAGGACTCTCAAGAGTGGTTCAGGGACCATGGCTGTGAGATGGGAAGGCAAGCACCATCTCCACATTTGTATCTGGATGACAGGAGGCCTACTGGGCACTGCTGGTGAAACACAAAGTTCTTTTAACATCACACTGGTTTGCTGGTGGCTAGGATCACTGGAAAAGAAGTCCAAAGGAAACGGAGCCCTAGTATCCAGTGCAGTGACTCTGAGGGGGCACCGAGAGAGGCTAGGGCTCAAGAGGAGTGAGTACAAGCTGCCTTATACTGTCCATGCCTCTCAACTTGGGCACACGGAACTTTGCCAGTGGAGTCTACTACTTCCTACAAGGGACTCTTACCTTGCCTGAGCTTTTGAATGTGGGGATGTGGCTATATCTCCCTGGCAGAAGTGGGTGGTGAGGTGCTCAGAGATAAAACAGCATAAGGGCTGCTTGGCATGGAGAGCAGCAATGCCCTGCTCCTGGTTATTACAAATGCTCATGACCCACAGGTAGCTTAGTGACACTCCAAGCCAGTGCCTTCCGTGGTATCAGATCCCTGGCTGTAAGGGACGGACTTCCAAGCTGAGGTCATGAGGCCAGGGTCTGGAAGTCTTTGGTACAGGCAACCTGGGTTGAGGACCTGCAGAGCAGGTTAGGAGGGCCTCATTGTTGGGGTGGTGGCATACACCTTCAATCCCACCACTTGGGAGGCTGAGGCAAGGGGATTCACCGTGAGTTTGAAACCAGCCTGAGCTATACAGCAAGACCCTGTCTCAAAAAACCAAGAACAGTGGCAACTACAAAGAGGGCCCCAAGCCCAGGATTTAGGGTAGGTTGAGAGACTGTTTTGCAGCACTGGGGATGGAACCCAGGGCCTCTGCCCTGAGCTATATCCCCAGCACTTTCTCAATTTTTAATTTTTTTTTTTTTTTTCAATTTTTAATGTTTTGAGACAAGGTCTTCGTAAATTGCTTGAACTTGTGATCTTTCTGTTTCAGCTTCCTGGAGTGCTGAGATGGTAGACATGCACCACAATACCTGCTGAGAGACACATGCCTGCAGTGCTTTAAGGCCACAGAGGCCAGAGCTTGGGGTCAAATCTGCTAATGGACACCTGTGTCACTGGCTTGTCATCAGATCTCCCGTAGGGTCATCTCTGTCCAGGTGACACCACAGGATGTGGGCCTGAGGAAAACTGCTCAAAAACATATTGGCAAAGGTGAGAGGTGCAGAAAGAGGATGCAACTAGTACACCCTGGTGTTCTGGAGATCTGAGCATCCCACCCAGTACCTGCAGCTCTGCACAATGATGTAAGACATACCTTCTATGTCCTGACACTGCAGCTAGCTTTAGTCTCCCAGTGCTCCATGTGGGTCCCTGCTGGGCAAGCTGATCTCAGACTCATGTTTCAGTCCCAGGCTCTCATTTTCCTGTCCCTAACAGTGGCCATAGCACATCCTCAGCCCACATCTAGTCCCATGGCTCCAGGACCTTTCTCATACCAGAGGCCTTCCATGGAGGCCTCCATGATTGTGGGGACTGTCCCCTTCCTAAATGATGGGAACTTAAAAGAGGGCCGGCCTCTTACAGGTATCTGTAGATGATGGTCATCTTTACCCTGTGATGGCAGTCTACCTCAGACAGGCACAGCCTCCTTGGTTAGATGGTTCCATTGCTCCTTAAATCCAAGCACACATAGCTGCACACATGACCTACACCAGGTTCCCCCACACAGCAGGGGTTCCCCTGGAGTTTATTCAATGAAGGGACTCCACCCTGACACTGCAGCCAAAATCTGTGTTTTAGCTCATGGTGAGAGATAAACACAGCCATACGGACCAGGCCCTAGCAGTCAGTCCCCAAGCTGTAGCCATTCTTTCCTTACAGCTTCTGTAAGGAAAGTTTCATCATTACTGCCTGTGACTGGCTGGCAATGTGTGTAAATTTCCTGATTCATGACTTCTAACTTTATTTACTGTAGCTGGAGAACCCACCTTGTGTGGAGATGTGTGCCTAAGAGGAACATATATCCTGCTATGGCTGCTGGTGGCAGCCACTGCCTGTGAGGCTGGTTTCTACGTCCCTCAAGTCCTCTGCTTCCTTTACTGATCTGCTGTCACACTGAAGTGACTGTGTCTGCTTTCAGTTCCATCGGTTTATGCTCTGCATACTTAGACTCTGACACTGCATGTTTCTCAGGGACCCATCTCATGAACACTTGGTGAGTGCTATGGACCCTGCTCCACAGCAGGGAGGCCCAGTGGCAAGCTGAGGCTGCTGGGCTTTAGCCCAGCCTCTCAAGGTGTGTGCCAGGCTCTGGCACAACCTGGGGAATAGACATGCTCCCCCATTCTGGATTTCATCTTGCTCTGTACCCACGTCTCAGTTCCAGCTCCTGCATATATCCTCCTGGTCCCACCTCCATGGCACCCACATTGGCCAGTGCTGGTGCCTCAACTTACTCCTGCTGATGGTATACTGTTTATAGCACCCCTGTCTGTGAGCCCTTGGTGGCCTCCCTCCTATTTTCTAAACATGTTGGCTGTTTTCTCTCCCATGCCTTGGGGCACTTCCCCTCCATACCTCAAGGGGCAAGATACTGTCTTTCGAGGTCTTCGGACTGAGGCCATCCAGTTTTGTCCTAGCACAAGTGGAAATGACACATCTATCTGATATCCTGTCTCCAGTTCAGACATAGTTCTGATCTCAACACCTAGGGCTCTGGGCCCAAAAGATGCTTGGCAAGGATCTGCAGGATAATAGGAGTTTGTGTCCTCCAGTTATCCCCTTTAACGACCCCAAGAAAGTCTGGCCAGATAGACTCCAGATGCTCTTAGGCCTGATCTCAGACCTTAAAATCTGTACCCTATTTCCTCTGAGAACTGGCTTGTATGAGGTGGATGCCTCTCGGTCCTGGGCAGATGACACAGAAGGCCCACTTTCTTGGGAGAACCTTCCAGGTGCTGCCAAAGACTCCTCAGGCAGCACCAAAAGAAGGAACAGGGAGATGGAACTTAAGACACCCTGCCTGCTGCCTCCAGCTAACGCTGCCTCATCTGAACACCTCTGTGGCTGCCTGAGACACCGCCTGTGTCCCTTCTACCACCTAGTCCCCATATCCTTCAACGCTGTTGGACAAGGACTCCTCTTTCAGAAGACTGTTGTCTCCTGGCCTGTGTCACCTTCTCCAAGGCAGGAAATGGTCTAGGGTCAAGAGCTCCCTTCCACCACCCTAGCCCAACAAGGCTGACTTCAGCATCTCCCACCAACTTCCACTTCCCATAAACCCCGTGGGTCAAGGAAGTGAGCTCACAGAGCCCATCTAGAGTAATGCCTGGGATGTACATAGGCTGGCCCAGCCCCAGGTCTGTAGCCCATGGCTCAGCAGCTATGGAGATGGACCATGTGGGGAAGATTTGAAGAGTACATTCTTGGAATGTGTCCTGGGACATTCCCAAACTTGGCTAACATTGTGAGGCATAGCACTCCAGGATGGCATTCTGAAACACAGGGTCGTCTTTTGCCTTTATGGAGCATAGTAATAATCATACCAGCACGCAAAGGAGAAAGAGGACTCAAGAGTTCCCTTCCACTTATTTAACACCAGGAGGAATACCTGAAGTACACAGGGTAACAGTGAAACAGGCCCCACATGCCATTTGCAGTCCAGGTTGAGCTGACCACACACTCCAGGACAGGCTGTCAGTCCTCTGGTTGGGAAGACACAGGTACTACTGAGTCCCTGTCATCCTGCACAAGAGGGGTACATCATATCTAATACACTCTGTCTAAAGGACAAAATGGTGAACAATATGATTGGACATCAAGAATTGTTCCTTCCATGAACACAGCTCTTGTGAGGTCACCAGGTACGGCCTTGAGGAGGACAAACAGGACAGGTCAGGGTGGCCTAGAGAAGGGGATGGAGCTGGAGGCTTGTCAGAAGCTGAGAAATAGGCAGTGAGCAGGAATGAAGGACCTTCTCTTCCTGAGCCCCTAGAAAAGGCCAAAAAACAAAGCCAGACCAGATAACCTTTTCCAAGAAGCAGCAGCTACCACTGGGCCTGATAGCCTTGGCGGATCCCATGTGGACTGACCAGCTAGAAGGCTGATGGGGTGCCTGTGGCTATGGAAGAAGTTTTGGATGGAAAGCACACTTCAGGTCACTTCAGTGCTGTTTATTCTGTCACTACGGCAACCAGCTCAGAACTGCTTATGAAAGAGGCTGCCCCTGGAAACGTGCAGAGGCCACCTCCAGTGTGCTGGGGGCATGAGGGTCAGGTCCCATGTGGGAGCTGGAGATGAGCAGCAGCTGTCCGGCAAGGGGGTTCATTCCTGGCCCTTCCAAAGCTCCCTGGTGGGTCCAATAAACACACTTGGAGCTTGGCAGTCCCCTGGCATGGAGTTGTCCTGCATGGTGCCAGTAAACGTGAAGAAGCCCAGTGCCATGTTCTTTCTTGGCATCAGACAGAGTACTTGATCCGCTTGTGGTTTCTTTTAGGCTGTCTTCTGAGAGCCATGAAATCTGATGTTTAGAGTCCTTTTCCTGGTACTGTGTCCACCATTAGCCAGTGCTCTGATTAGGCTGAAAGTCAGGAAAAGCCCTTTGTAAGGAAGCGCCAATTTGTTATAAAGAATGCTTGGCTTTACATTCCCCCAGGGATCAACGGAACAGAGAACAGGCCCAGAATGATGGATGAGACCTGCTGGAGTGCGATGCGTGGTTTCCTGAGCTCCAACGTGGGGTAGGGCAAAATTTAAATCTGTTGGGGTACAAAAGAAACAATGCGAGTTCACCAGAGAAAAGCCTTGGCCCATGAACTGGTAGGATTGGGTTCTATCTCACTTGATTTATGGCTTAATTGACCTGTAAGAAAATTGAGTTTGTCTGCAACATGCCTAATCAGTAGAGAGCCAATCAATGGGAGCCATTAGCAACCAATTTCTCCATGGACAGCCCAAGGCACTGAGCCTATGGCTCAGAGCTGTCGCTAAGTGGTGTGATAAGTGATGTTCCTGAGTGTCCCCTAACAGTTGGGTATATATGTACTACACACCTGGCCTCCAGGGTTACACTGACGCCACCTGCAACCGGTGTTCTGCGGCATGAGGTATGCTCTAAGGTACCTTAACTATGTCTGATGGTCCCTGCCATGATGTTTCCATCTCCACTGTGAGTGTGGGGACTGCTTGCGTTTCCCAGGATTAGAGGCTCTTGACGGAAGTCCACATGAATCAAGAAGTCGGTGTCCTCAGACACAGGCCACTGCCTGGGGTGACCATGGCATAAGGTGAGGCCAACTTCCTGCGGGGCTTCTGTCAGCAATGCTGGGGCCTATGTGCTAGGAGAAGGCAGCTACCTGTCACATAAGTTTTACAACAGACCTGCTGGCTACTCTCGTGGAGGCTTTTCTGCAGCTGCCCAGCTCTTCACTGTGCTCTCAAAGACTAAAGGCTGGATTATTTCCCCTGCCTGACTCAGAAGCTCTCAGGAGCTACTCTAACTTCTTGCCTAGCTCCTTAGCTCGAGCCCACTTTCCATAATATACTTATTCCTTTAAAATGCAACAGGACTCCCCAAAAGTCCTAGGGTTTGGTGGCCATGACAGAACCTTGATGGTTTCCTTAAACACAGGAAAGAATTGTTCAGGTCTGGGAAGTCTGGGACTGTGCTGAATTTGGACAAGGAGGCCCGCTGTCATGAGGGCTTTTCTCTGTCAGCCAGTGGCAGTCTTCTGTCACTAGACACCAAGAGGATGAAGTTTCAATCCCTGAACTCAGGATGTTTTCCTTCCAGGCTTCAAAAATCTGAGATGCTTCTTGTTCATCAGAGTTGACCATCTTCCCCTTGTCCATCTCCAACAGCCTTCATTATACACAGAAGAGTGTCAGGAGGGCCCTTCCACACCCAGAGGCTCTTCTCTTCTTCCTGATGCAGCTGAAAAGACCACTCAGAAACCCACAACCAGCCTGGCTAGCACTCTGGCTCCATCACTCTTCTGTTTAAGATCAAAAGCTGGAGTTCCCTTGATGTCTCAGACACTAATGCAAATACCCAAGTTTAGGGAAGGGAGAAAAAAACCCAAGAGGGAGTGATTTGCAAGGCTCTACCGGCTACCTAATTCCTCTTCTGATCCTTCGTGTCTGAGGAAACTATTTCACTCTTGCTATGAATACAGGGTCCCTGCTTAAAAAGTCTCAGAGCATTAGAAGAAGAAATCCTTGTCCTTTTTTTTTAATCATCAGGGGCTTATGATGATCTAGGGACCCAGAGAAGGGGCTACCCTGGAGGTCCCCTGGGCAGCCAGTGTGCCAGGTGCTGCAGACTTACCCCTGACAGTTTTCGCAGAAAAGGAGGCTGGGCTTCAGGAGCGGGAGGTGGAGGAGTGCTGGCTGAAGTGCTAGCGGGGGCAGAAGGTTCTAGGGCACGCTGGCCAGCTGACTCGGGGTGACCCATGCCATGGTGGGGAGCCTCAGCCTCCCCTTGAGGCTCCTCTCCTGAATCCGACAAGTTTTTTTGCTCTGCAGAGGACTGGGAGCAAAAAAGACAATTTTCCTTCAATGTAAAGAAAAGCTGCACCACAGAGCAGGGGAGGGCTGGGATGGGCAGGGGCATTGGAGATGGTCTGACCCCAAGGAGGATGGGCCAAAGAGCTAGCATGTATCCACTGTGCTCTGAGTGACAAATCTGGCAGTCAGCAGAGGGTCAAATGAAAACAGACCCAGTGCTTGATTTTTCAAGGGGCTCTGAGGTATCTAGGAAGTCTGGACCCTCAGTTGCAAAACACTGGGGTGTCTGGGCATGCAAATGTTCTGCTTATGGGCCCTGAGGGAGGAAAAGTTCTCTTGGTAAGGAAAGGAGACAGGCTAAAAACTCTTAGAACCCAGTGTGGCAGCCAGAGTGGGAGTGGGATGGGGCTAGGACCCATACATCATAGGCCTTGTAGCTCACTGTTTTCTGTTACACCTGAGGGGACATCGTGCCTTCTGGCCTGATTGGGTGCATCAGGGAGGAGTACCTCTCACAGAGGGGCCAGCACATACACTGAGCCCCTTGGATCTGGGATTCTCCCAGGTTCACCCCCTTCAAAGCCCAGGAAAAGTTTATAGGGGAAAATGCCAAAGCAAGAGAAAGCTATTTCTGGAAATCCTTACCCCCAAGGTCCAACACCCTGTTGTCTCGAGGTAGTCTTGGGATTCTTTCATGAGCTGAGGGCTCTGGCCCCACTATGCCAAGACTTTCTTCTAGAGAAATGGCTTATACACCTGGTGTCCTGAGAGGGCTTGGTCCTACCTCGCACGTGGCACTGTCCAAAATGCAGAGCTGTCTCTCTCACCTGGTGATAAAAGTGACCACAGGCTACCCTGTCTCTTTGCTGCTATGGTTTCATATTTTCTAGGTATGAAGTGACTCCCTCTCTAGAAAGGACACTGCTAGTGTTTTGTTTTAGACAGGCTTTTGCCATGCTGCCTAGAATGGGCTCGAACTGCTGGGCTCAAGAGATCCTCCTGATGTGCAGGCCTGTAATCCCAGCACTCGGGAGGCTGAGACAGGAGGATTGTTGTGAGTTCGAGACCAGCCTGAGCTACAAAGTGAGCTTAACGCCAGCCTGAACTGCATAGTGAGACCCTGTCTCAAAAAGACAAAAAAAAAAAATAGAGATCCTCCTGAGTAGTTGAGACTAGAAGAGAATGGTCATGGCACCTGGTATGGGGACTACATTTTAGGTGTATGATATTATAGAAAGAAATGATCTATATTTAAAGAAATTTAACAGAACTTCCAAAAATTCTTAGGAAAGCTAAAGCAACCCAATGTTAACTCATTTTTGGGTCTAAAGAGTGACCAAAGGAGCACTGTCAACTACTCCTGTGCAGGAGACATACAAGGAAGTAGAGGCCTTCTGAGGGGCACGATGGTTAATCCAGCCACCAAAAACTGCTATTTTATGACACAGAATTAACACCTCACCAGAGAAAATTGAACCTAGGGTTCTATGCGCAACTGCCTGTCTCTAATAAGAACCATTGACTTTTTTTAAACTTCTGATTTTGGAGTATGAATGCTCAAACACCAGATGACTGGCTTACGAGGCAAGTCTAAGGAGGAGTCCTAAAATGAGATTAAACTCTCTATCTTTGGTTAAAAATGAACACTTTTTGAAAGTGTTGAGAAATAGTGTTACTTCTCAGATATTTGAGCAGAATTTCTTAGGAAATTAACATCACCTTCCAACTCTGGCCCTAGCACTTCTCTCTCTCTCTCTCTCTCTCTCTCTCTCTGCAGTACTAGAGATTGAACCTAGGACCTTGTGCTTGCCAGGCAGGCACTTAAGCTGCTGAGCTATCTCCTCAGCTCCCACTTTTCTTTTTTTGTCCTAGCATTTCTCTCAAGAAAGGACTGGGTGCCAAGCCTTCCACATAATCCTAAAATATACCTGACTAAACCTAAGTGCAAGTGGCAAGCCTATCACCCCAATGGTAAGTATCAAAGTCAGATTCAGACAAACTGGGACAGTATATTCAGCAACACCATGGTTTCTGTTACACAATTTTTCTACGACTGCTCTGTTGCACCCATCTTTGCCATGACGACCTTAAGAACCCTCTATGACATTAAGAAATGCTCCAGGTGCAGTGCCCCTGGGGTGTGCTCAGACACTGACTGAGGCTGCCTGTAATCCCAGCACTTGGGAGGCTGAAAATAGGAGGATCACTATGAGTCTGATCTACGTAATGAGACCCTGTAGACTCTGTCCTAAACACATTTTTTAAAAAAAAGAAAAATGCTTCAGGGCTGGGGAGATAGCTCAGTGGCATAAGCATTTTCCCGGCACGCATAAGGTCCTGAGTTGAATCCCTTGTACCAAAAAAAAAAAAAAAAGCTCCAAAGGGAGACCACTAAAAGCCGTACTCATGAAAAAACCCATGTAAAGAAGCTTAAATTCACATCACAGAGGTAAGGAAGAAACTGCCTCCATTCAAGGTGGTCTGGAAAGAAAGGCTTCCTCCCACCCCTACATACAGCCATGAGTGCAAACCCACACTTCAGGGAAGTGCTCCCCTGAGACAGCACAAGGAAGCCAGTAAAACCCCGGTGCTATTGGACTAGCCATGGGGTCTCCTTATGGGTCAGGATTGGAATAAAATTTACTAGCTGTTTTTTCTAACATGGAACAAATAAGGATCTAGTAACTCATCCTAAGAATAAATGATGCCACCTGTCAGCCTCCAGAGGGTATTCTGGGTGGCTCTGGAATTGACTGAAACCAGAAACTCTTGGGCTGGCACCTTAGCTTCTTTTTTCTATCTTAAATCCTGATCTCAGGCATAAGTCAGCAGTAGGCTCTTTTATATGTCTCCAACTGAGTGGTTTGAGGCCATTTAGTAGCTCCCACAGTAGACAAGGGGAATTCTTAATTTTTAAGGATCAGTAAATTAAGAAATTTGCCATAAGGGACATTAGAGAGACAATTTAAAATGTAGTCTATATATTTAAGAATATTAGTGAATTCATGACCATTTGCTTAGGAGTGCATGGTCTAACAGCCATGAGAGCCCTATAGCTCAAAGACACTTGTGGAAGTATTTGAGAGAAATGCCACATGAGCACAGTATACAGCCAGGGCAATAACTACAGAAAGATCTACGGTGACGCTAGATGAAGGGTACCTGAGTGCTCCCAGTGCTGTTGCCTTTTTCCAGTATTTGACAATTTTTACAACAAAACGTTAAAATGTACAAATAATGTCAAGGCAAAAACATGGAGGGAAGAAAAGCCTGCTAAAGCGCCTGCTCTCCTCTTCTCCCAGTCCAGTGTACTCTCCAGGCTGGCTGATTGTCTACCTTGTTTCTAACAGAAACTGTGGCTAAGTCAGGTGTGGTGGCGCCCTCTAGAGGCTGAGTTATGAGGCTCACCCCAAGTTCGAAGCCAGCCTGGAATGCGCACACACAGCAAGACCCTGTCTCAGAAAAGCACTCTTCCTGTGAGTGGCCTGAGGTGACCTGTGTAAATGCTTTGCTACTCTCTTGACCCAGAAAACCCCACAAAATCATGCAAATCAAGAGGCTCAAATCTTCGTGTTCACTTTAAGAACACACGTGAAACTGCCCAGGCCATCAAGGGTGTGCATATCCGAAAGGCCACCAAGTATCTGAAGGATGTCACATTAAAGAAGCAATGTGTGCCATTCTGGCGGTACAATGGTGGAGTTGGCAGGTGTGCCCAGGCCAAACAATGGGGTTGGATGAAGGGTTGGTGGCCCAAAAGAGTGAATTTTTGCTGCACATACTTAAAAATGCAGAGTAATTTATGGTGAACTTAAGGGTTTAGATGTAGATTCTCTGGTTATCGAACACATCCAGGTGAACAAAGCATCCAAGATGCGCTGCTGTACTTTAATAAGCTCACGGCTGGATTAACCCATCCATGAGCTCCCCCTGCTACACTGAGATGATCCTTACTGAAAAGGAAGAAATTGCTCCTAAACAGAGGAGGAAGTTGTACAGAAGAAAAGATATCCTGGAAGAAACTGAAGAAAAATTTGGTGTAAATACAAATAAAAATTTTTTAAAAGGCAAAAGAAAACAAACACCCTCTCTAAAAAAAAGCAAAACAAAACAAAAAACCCCAAGCCACTGTGGCTGTTCCTTACAAGCTTTCTGTGACCCTTGTTAACCAGGAAACCAAAGAAGCCAGACCCTGCCCAGCTACGCTTGTCTGCTGCCTTGCTGAGCCCGTGAGCAGCAGGCACGGCAGGACAGACTGCACCCTCGCAGGCACATGGGCTGGCCCAGCCAAGGGCTTGCGCCTCTGCCCTCCTGCACAGGGTCGATGCTGTATGCCCTTCAGATCTTGCTGCAGAAGCTCACAAAAGCGGATGCTGAGCTCTTAAGCTCTAGAGGGCAGTTATTTTTAGAAATCTACTTGGAACTGGCTCCAGTCAGTACTGATAAAACCACTTGCACATTTCTTTTTTTTGATTTTGGTTTCTTGCAGACAGGGTGTCACTGCAGCCAGGCTAGCCTCAAAATTGCAGTCGTCCCACTTCAGTCTCCCAAGTGCTGGGATTACAGGTGTGTATTATCCCACCTGTCCACCTGCACATCTCTTAAGGGACTGGGAAGCCTTTCTAGTCACTGTTTGGGTTCAGGTTTAAGGCCAACCCTTTAAGATAATTTGTATTAACCTCTTGAAGGTCTTCCTGTTTTCCAGCCAAACCTTTTACCCATGAAAACAGTCCTAACACAAGAACTAGTGATTTTAAAAGCATTTTAAATTCATCTGAACAAATGTTATATTTTAGTTTCAACTTGCTGGCTGTCTTAAAGTCTTAAGATTTTATTTTTAAATTTTATTTTCCAGGTTTGAAGAATCAACTCAGTTGTCAAACTTTTTTTTTTTTTCCTGTAAAGGGTCAGAAAGACACTCAAGAGGGCTGGCAAAGTAGCTCAACAGACTAAGCACCTGCTTTGGCAGAGCTCAGCAGCCAGGTGCAGGCCCTACCCTCAGGGCACACCGAGATGGCAACTGAGACGGCGTGATGGCGAGCACCTGTGATGCAGCACTTGGGAGGCTGAAAACAGGAGTCACTGTTAGCTGGGTCTACGCAGCATGAGCACTGCCCTGGCAGGTGCAAGGGCCTGAGTCTGATCCCTGGTTCTGCCAAAAACAAAACAAAACAAAAGATCTACGTAGTGAGAGCCTGTACACCTTGATAAAAATTAAAAAACAGGTGATGGTGGGGGTGTATCACTTACCTTGCTGATCTTTGTTTTAAACTAAAATTGGTCCAAATGATTATCATAATGAAATCCAAAATTCTAAAAAGGTCCCAATTTTACTAAATGTCAAAGAGAAATGACCTGGCTATCTAAAACATATCCAATGCTTAAGACTATTTAATATTCTGATTTTACAAACTAGAGCTTATTGCCACTGATCGGCCTTCCAAAGGACAAACGTGGATTTTTAGCCATGTTGTCGGGACTCAGGAGAGACAGGACTATATCCTGGGAACCGCGTTCAGGTCACCAAAACAGACTAGAAGAAAGCACCTCTCTTTTCGTTTCTTCTTCTTTTTTTTTTTTTTTACCAAGGATCAAGCTCAGGACCTTGCGCAGGTGCTTATGCTGCTGAGCTATATCCTTAGCCTGAAACCACCTTTTTTTTTTTTTTAGCAGAACAATTAGCAACAGGAAAGTCTAACAGAGAAGAGGTTAAATATTTGAAAGTTATAGGGCTAACAGATGCTGGCCCAGACAAGCACAGAAGTACATGTGGGGTGGGCATTGACACCAGTACCCTCCTACCCCCTGCACACAAACAAACGTCCTTCCCTCCTATCCTTTCCTGGCAGATCACTGGAATACTGCCTGGGAAAATCCAGCCACACAATGAGAAAGAAGTCTTGGCTTCTCTTCTCAGACCAAGGGGAAGGATCTAAGAATAGCGGCCGAGCTGCCAGGATCACCAGACCAATAGCAGCTCCCACACTGGGGAGTCGGACCCATAAGAGGCCTGGGAATCTATCAAGCACCAAGCAGACGAGATGTTCAAACCCCCATCATTCTTGACATGATACAAATATTCCTCAGAATTTCTGATTTAGTGCTTTGTAATTATAAAACATTTTATAAGGTATTAAATCACAACCACTGTCATGACAAGAGACATCAGTGGCAAGGGACCCTATACATTGAAAAGTCATCCAGCACTTGGGAGGCTGAGGCAGGAGGATTGTTGTGAGTTCGAGACCAGCCTGAGCTACAAAGTGAGCTTAAGGCCAGCCTGAACTGCACAGTGAGACCCTGTCTCAAAAAGACCAAAAAAAAAAAAAAAAAGAAAAGTCATCAAGAGCCACAAGAGCTAGTCATTACTGCCTCATGGCACCAAATGACTACTTCCAGGGAGGAGTATAAGGCAATGGCTTCACGGCAAATAGCATCTGCAGCCACAGTCTTATGCTGGGACCTGCTGCTCATCTTTCACTGTTTACCACGCCAGGACCTCCCAGGACAGCACACACTGGACAGACATGAGAATCCAAGAGCAACAGGACACACATCATGCACACAGACTCATTCTCATTCTGAATGTATCAATGTCATGCTGGGAGGGGCTACATCATCTCCCTATAAGGTGTGGCAATGATGAGATGGAGCCCACTGAGCTCACTCCAGATATCCTAGAAACTTTCACAGGTCCTGTTTTCCCCTCTCACTGCCCTCCCTCCCTCCCTCCTCCCCTCCCTCCTCCCTCTTCACCTTCTCTTCCTACTCTGTTCCCCTGCTGTGATTTTCCTAATACACAGTAGCATTTCTAAAACAACAGGGCATTCAGAAGAAGTCACAACTCTTTCCAAAGCTATGGTGCTCTGAGGCCTTTCCAGGGTAACCCAAAGCCACTCCGTCTTTCCCTCCCAGCTCCAAGTAAAGGCTTGGACGTCCCCTTCAGTGGGCAGTAGCTGCCCTGGCCAAGTGACCTGGAGAGCAAATCAGAGAAATGGTGTGAGGAGAGAACATACCAGCCCCTTACCTTTTGTCCTTTATCCTTCTGAAACACAAAGACGGGCGGAGCAATGGCAGGCTTTTCTGAAAAAAGAAAAATTAGTTTTTTTCCCCCCAACACTATGTTCACATAACAAACAAAGCTAATTTGTTTGTAAGAAGTTAGACAGACAGACAGATAGACAGATAGATACAAACAGAAAGATACTAGTGATTTCACAGAATATCACACCACTTACAATAACTTCCCCCTGGGGATGTGGATGTGTGGGGGTGATCAACTGGGGAGAACACAGCACTGAATATACAATCTGTGCTTTTTCTTTTTGTAAATCTTACAGTCAGCAAGCTCTGTTAAGAGTCCCGAGGACAGACATGTACAGGGGTAGCTATAAGGTGCTGGGCAGCCACTCTCCCACAACTTCGTGTGGCATCTCCTGAACCCCAAAGGTTGAAGACTTATTTAGTTGTTATCCATTTTTTAAGTCTGCACACCAAAGGGTGACCAGTTTGCAGCCTCTGGCAAAGGACTCATCTGTCTAGAGAGGCCACTCAAGTAATCCCCACATCAGGTGTGGGTCTCCACAGTAGATGAAGGAAAGGATCTGCAGAGTTGATAGGTCTGAGAGTCTACCTTGTAAGGTACTGCTCAAGAAGGCTGTATTCCAGCCCAGCCATACTTTTGCATTCCTCTCTTTAGCATTGTGCTACACTTTGGGATGCTTGGCACCTGACAAGAGCAATGCCACATGATACCATGTCTCCAACCTAGGCCCATGGCCTCTGGCCATTCAGGTCCCTGCTGCTGCTCTGGTGCATGCTGACAGGGATCACTCTGACCCCACAGGAGAAGTCTAGCTCCTGTGGCCTGCTGGCCTCAGCCTGGATACAAACCAAAGAGCTCTGTGAGTGGGATGCACTCAGGGTCTCCCTTACCATGCATTCATGGCACAGAGGGAGAGTATAGTGTGAGCTGTGGCACAGGAGTTGCTAATCTGGTGGACATAGTGTGCTCTGGTGTCTCTGAGGGGTGCGCAGGTTCAGACCCAGCCATGCTCGCCTGGGGCCCTGTCCTTGGTGGCATGACTCCAGCATGTGTAAGTACAGCATTACCACATAGGAGTGCTTACACAGGGTGCTGGTGTCAGTGGAAACCTGAGAGGGTTTGAGAAGAGCTGGCTCAGGGACACAGGGCTGAGGGTGATGGGACGTAGACAGTCTCAGTATCTGAGAAGTACTGTTTCAAATAAAAGAGATATTTGAGGAAGGAGAAGGAGGAAGAGGAATAGGAGGAGGAAGAGGAAGAGGAGGAGGAGGAGACTGAAGATGTGGTGTGGTGATTGATCTCTTGGGAGAAAGACAGGCCTGCGAGCTCTGAGGAGAGGAAGGGACAGTGCCAAGGCAACTGAACAAATGCTCCCTGACCCCCTAGTCTCTATCCTTGCTCCCTGGGGCCACATATCACAGACAAGCAGTCCACTGGTGATGACATTCCTGTCACCATATCCCTGTAGCCCCACTGTAACAGTCCACTTATGTCTGACTCAGCACACACCACCAGAAGCAAATGACATGAGGAACGACCAGGCTTCCCTTCCCTGCTTTCCTAAGCTACCATCTCCCTGGACATACTTGAAGAAATAAGTGAATAAACAAATGAATATGCCTCTGCAGCGAAACAATGATGTCAAACAAGCATTAGAGGGACTCTGAGGCTAGAACAGAGCTGATCTGTACCAGGTCTGTGGCAGGGGATCTTTGTATTCCAGCCCAGCCATACTTTTGCATTCCTCTCTTTAGCATTGTGCTACACAGAAAGGAATGAGGGTTTCAGCCAGCTCAGTGTCCTCTCACTCTCATCTTCTTTAGGGAAGCAGAACCTCCTCCAACCCACCCTGGGCCCAGTTCCAGGCCTTACAAGGACAGTTCTGTCTGCCCTAAGCAATTGGCACATGAATGTGGTCAGGCTTTTCTTTAGGAGCTACCAGGGAAGAGGCACTTTTTCTGTGGGGGGCTGCTGAGCTGATGATATAAAATCCAGAAGTTACCAGAAGCCAAATGTAACCACCAGGGGCCTCAGACCACGGCCACTCAGACAGAACAGAGTTGGGGACAGATAGGGAAGGCTGAGTCCTGGTGATTCTGGCAGAGGCCTTCAGCTGGGCTTGCCAAGAGCTAACCTTGGCCCAGTCAACCCACACAGTGGCTTCTGCAATCATTCATGGTTTTTGCTAGTGTCCACCTGGGTCATGAACACACTACAGCCTGGCAGGAGTGCTCTAGCTGCTGCAGACTCCAGTACACTCAGGGACCCTGTGGGAGAAATTGGACTAGCCTTACAGTTCAGCCAAAATAGTTTCTTTTTCTCCAAAGCAAGTACAGCTATCTTACTCACTGTGTTGATAGGTTTAGGTCTGCTTTCCCAGAAGATCAGAAACTGCTTTACCTTGCAGCATCACATAGCCCAAGCAGTTGGCACACTGGGGAATCAACAAATATCTGAAGGGATAAGTGAGGGGAAGGCACAGAGGTGGGCAGACAGAAGACCCTCTGGATCACACAGCAGAGTATTGGTTGGGAGAGGACACACTGAAGCAGGGACAACTCTGATTCCTCACAGAGGAGTGCTCGGGAAAGGGACCTAAGAGTCGAGCTCTGAAAGCTGCCAGTCAGGTGACATCCAGTCAAATCCTCCCAAATTACCTTCAGGCTCTGGTCTAGTCCCTAGCCTAGGTGCCATATGGATGATCTTACACTCTCTACTTCTTCTCTCACTCCCTATAGCAGAGTCCTCCACAGAGCAAACAAAACCACTGGTGGGAAATGCATAATTAAAAGTTTGATGTTCTCCTACAGATCAGGGTCTGGTCTCCTTTAGACAAGCCACTCTTACCACTGCCCCCTCCTACTACTGAATACTACCATGGTACTGAATAGTCTGCTGCCCCTGCACACCTTGGATCATGGCACACTTCTGCACTCTTGCATATGGCCACTGTTTCTTCTGGAGCCAATACTATCTCCTGTATAGACATGGCCTCCTTCAGGAAGCTCCTGGGCTGATTATGCACCTGCCTACTGTCCTCACTCCTGAGCAGGAATCTGCCTTACATCCTACCACAGGTCATTTTGGGCCTCCAGGAAGGCTAAGAGACCAGTCTCTGAAGAGGTGTGCCCAGTATATCCACTGGTGCCCAGCAGCTAAAAGTAATCCACTCTTATTTATTCTACATGCACACTACCAGCTATGTAATCATATACTGATTTAGCCCTTATTCTGTGCCAGGCACCACAGCAAAAATGAACAGAAAGTTGAGAGCAGATGTCTTGGGGCAAAACACGTGGTTAAGGTGGAGGTGTCTGCACTTGGCAGTCTTGGCTGTGGAGCCTGGCAGCTCTGTCTGGCGGCACCTATTCCAGATAGAAGTGCACAAGTCTAGGTCTTGTCTGTTCTGTTTCCCTCTGTACTCTCAGTGCCAAACACAAAGCCTCACACACAAGAACTCAAAAGCAGTTGTAGTGAATGCAATGTTCAATACTACCATGTCTGGAATCTGGTGAGGCACAGTGAGGGTCCCCTTGAGGGACTGAACCAACACAGATGATGGCTACCACCCCAGCTACGGAGCCCTGCTGAAAGCAGTTGGCATTCATGCTAACCCCCAACACTGTACCAGCTGAATACCAAAAGGAACTGCAGTCACATGTCTGCTGAAAACACAAAGTACAGATATGCATGTGTACTGCACTTTTGCTTTGGCTTGGAATTCTGAGCCTGTGAACTCTACAAAGACCACACTCATAAGTCCTGGCTCAAGGAGGGCTGCCTAGGGTCCTCCTAATGGCCATCACCCATGGCCAGGAATAAGTAGCATCCATTCCACTATACAGGTAAGGACCACAAGGGTCACCATGTCTACATTCTGCTCTAATCCATCCTGCCCAGTTTTCCCTCACAGCAAAGAGTGACCCAGCACCGGACACTGCTTACCAAGCCACCATAAAAACCTACCCTGTTAAAACATTAATCAAGTGCACTCTTCAACCAAATTCTGGTCTTTTGAGCTTAAGGCCAGCCTGAACTGCATAGTGAGACCCTGTCTCAAAAAGACAAAAAAAAAAAAAAAAAAAAAAAAGCTCTTTTTTGGGGGTGGGGAATCCTAAGAAATGCTCCCTGATCATATCAGCTGGTACAAAAGTAGCCCACTTAGCAATGGGCACAAGGCATCAACACAGGGAACCCCCCTCACTAGACTGCTTGTGCTAAGGCCCTGGACACCATGCATGGGTGATGGCCAACCTGGTGAGGTAAGTGAAGATTTAGAGCCTCTCGTCCTTTGACAGAAAGTTACCTCAACAACACAGAAACACAGGATGGGGTGGGGATGGGCTTTATTGTCCAGGACCTGTGAGGTACTTCCCCTCTTCTAAGCTGGCCCCAAGCCAGGGTCCTGGGGTGGAGGTCTGGTTCCCACTCTTGGACTTGGGTCTCAGGTTTCTGACTTTAGGCTTCTCCTGGTCCCTGCCATGCTCTTCATGGCAAACACATTTGGTGCCACAGCTCTTTCAACTGCCCCTGCCTCACACATCACTGTTTCACATGCCAGGCTTTATCTGCAGCATCTCAATGTCTTCAGAAGTCCCCCAGGAGATAGCCAACATCAATATCCTTTGATGGGAAAGGGATTAAGAGATAGAGAGGAAGCCCGGTGTGGTGGCGCATGCCTATAATCCCAGCACTAGGGAGGCTGAGGCAGGAGGATTGTTGTGAGTTCGAGACCAGCCTGAGCTACAAAGGGAGCTTAAGGCCAGCCTGAACTGCATAGTGAGACCCTGTCTCAAAAAGACAAAAAAAAAAAAAAAAAAAAAAAGAGATAGAGAGGACTAGTGACTTGCCCAAAGTGTGCCCTGGTCTCCAACCCCCAGCGTTTGGGCCTGTCTCTGACACCCAGTATTTGTAAGCACAGAGCCATGCCACATGACACCCATGCACCACAGATACCAAAGGTATGGGGGGGCAGGGATAAGCCCTGTCTCAATCTGTTGCCTCCCACCTCCTCTGTGCAGGGGGCCTAACAGCTGCAAAGCAGACACTTCTTTCTTTTAAGAAATGATATCAGAGAGAAAAAAAAAAAGCAGCTGTCTGTTAAGATTCTAGATAAGCACCTGGTGAAGAGCAAGCTAAACCAGGAGCAAATGACGAGTTCTAGGGTTGGATCAAGTCTGGTTTTCTCAGCACATGCTTGCCCACCCCCAAGAACACAGTGTACAATTGTATCAATGGCAGATTCATGGAGGCTGAAATCTTTTCAGACTGCCGAGAAAAGAATCAGATACAATGCATGGTGTATTTTCAACTGCCCCTGCCTCACACATCACTGTTTCACAGCCACTCTACCGAATGGCTTTGCATGGCAAATCTACACTGACTATATATACTCTGTCCACTGCCCTCTGCACAAACTTTCTTCACTGCTTGGGAGGGAGTAACGTGAGCAGGTGGTACCTAAGCTTGTGGCTCCACAATGGGTTTGGTGCCTCCCGTCCATGGCTACCTGCAACCTCTGCCCTAGAGCGTTCCTGAGAAAATGACTCACACAATACTCTGCAGAGCCAGAACACAAGCAGAAGAAAGCCTGAGATACCAGTACCTTTGCTATCTCCTCCCCTCCTGACAACTCCTACACTTACTGGGAAATGGCCCCTGGGTAAAAGTCACTAGAATTCTGGACCAAATTGTCAGCAAGATAATTATTTACAAAACAAGCTTTAATCCAGGCTGACGTGTTTTAATCTTATCTGTGAAAAAAATAATGGAAAGAATCTTGTCAACACAAACAAGTCTCAATATGTAGCAACTGCTTTAATCTACAGCATCTACACCCTTCAGGTCCCCCATTTTCTCAGGAATTATTTATTCTAAACAGTTCTGTGCAGTTACACAAGGTAAACATGTCACCCATGTGGCATTCTTGGGTGAAGGCTGGAAGTGACCTCATACACACTGCTGCTAGGCGACACCTCACTGAGTCTTGGGCATTTGATATACTCAGTACTTACTGGCCCAAGCTGAGGGTGGGGCTCCAGAAAAACTTAATTCTCTTTAAGTGTCCCCTCCAAAAGCTATTGGTGCCTTGGAGACACACAGGTGGTACAGTTTTTGATGACATCTACGTCACACAACTCTTTCTGAAAGGTTCTTCATTCTGCCGCTGCCTTCATCCACTGAAATCCAAGATGAACTCCAAAGCCAAAGCCCTCAGCTTCCAACCACCACAGGAACAATGAGCTGTTCATGCCTGTCCATTTGGTCAGGTATGTGGTAGGTGCTTTACATAGCTAGTCTCACTTAATGTCACCACACTGCCACGACAAAGATGACTCATCACCTCACTCCTGAGACAAGCCTGGGAAGCCTTGGGAAGACAGGAAGCAGGGAGCCAGCCTGCCCAACTTCCCAGCTGGATGCCTCACATCCCATGAGATACCAAACAGCCAACAACATCCTGCCTTCTTCATTTCTATCCATACTAGCCTGCAGCTAACTTCCTACCACCTCCATCCCAGTGACCCCAGAACTTGTGCTCTGGGCACCTTTGAGCCTTGAATCCAATTGAAACCCCATGAATTAACCAGATAAATCACACAACCACAACATCAGCATTTTGTGTAAACAGGTAGGGAGAAACTTAGTAATGTAGCTCCTTTCTGTCACTAGGTGGCACAATACAGTGAGGCTGAGGAAAAGGGAAAGTGGCAGGAGGTTTGGAGAAGTTCCTGCAGAGAGCAGAAATACCCCGCGGAACTGGCTTGGAAGACATCCAGACATTACAGAGCTTGTGTTGAAGCAGTTGACCCACAAGGACATCCAAAATGTGGGCAGTGGCCTTTGCATGCATTCAACTATTTCCACACAAGTGTGGGGCCTGGGCAAGTCAATTGCCCTTCCTGGGCCATGTCCTCATCTGAGCATAGGAAGGAGACCCACCCAGGGAGAGTAAGTGAAAAGATGTGTTCAGAGTGTTAGAACAGTGGCTGGCACAGTGTGACCACTTTGTCATTAGTGCATCATTGTAATCACACTCAGAAGATTACAAAGTAAACACAGTAGAGGCCACCTCAGCGTCTCCAACAGTGATAACTGTCTCAGTTTGGTCCTTTCCAAGGGATAGAACAGTGGGGTCCAGGAGCCACTTGGACACTCTAGACACTTGACACAAATGCACAGTCACTCAGAATCCCTGAGCCAAGCATGGGGTGAGGACTGAGGGAGGTTTCTGTCAGCACTAGCCCTGGGCTAGGCCCAGAGTTCTGTGCTGCGAATAGAGAGGAAAAGGCAAGATAGCTGGGTAGTCCTGGAGACAGGTGTTCAGGGAAAAGCAAGGTTTTGTTTGAATTTCAGACATAAAGATCGGAGGGACAGCCAGGTGAAGGCAGAACTTTCTGGATAAGCAGGGAGTGTTGCATGCCTGTGATCCTAGCATGAGTTTCAGACCAGCCTAGGCTACAAAGGGAGCTTCAGGCCATCATGAGCTGCATAGTGAGACCTTGCCTCACAAAGGGGGGTGGGAAGAGGAGGAGAAGAGGGAGGAAGCAGCAGCAGTAGTGGCAGCAGCAGCAGCTTCCAGGCATAGGGAATGTCAACCACAAGGATCCTTAGGACAGAATGAGGCATGTGGAAGCCACAGGGGAAGAGGGAGATGGCAAGGCTAGGTGAGCCCAGAGAGGTCAGGATAGCAGAGGAGTCCAGTAATATAATCAGATCTATAAACTTAAAAAGTTCTTCTGGCAGTGGTCCTTAATTATGTCTGCTCATTTAATATTTTGATAAAGTGAATTACACATCCCTTATCCAAAGTGATTGGGACCAGAAGTGTTTTGGATTTCAGTTCTTTGGGATTCTGGAATGTTTCCAAATATATAATGAGATTTGAGAATGGGACCCAAAATTAAACATGAAATTCATTTACACTCCACAGACACCTTAGAACACACAGCTAGAGGAGATTTTATATACTATTTTAAAATCATTTTCAGCATAAAACAAATTTTTTATGATATGGGAACTTGTGATGACCCACTTATGGTGTTATGCTGGTGTGCTCAGTAAGTTCTGGGTTTGGACATTCTCCATTTGGACTTTTCAAGTTAGGGCTGCTAACCTGAAAAGTTAGCCTGTACAATCCCTCCTCACACTGAGAGCAGAACTCAGGGACACAGAAATAGATGTGAAGGAACCAGCAAGACCCTTCAGGAGCCACTGAGGTGAGGAGTGGAGGTAACAAAGGTAGCCTTGGAGATGGAGTATTCTATAGACAGACAGACCCTGTGGATGCCTTGCCCCAGTGGTCCAAGAGATGCCATAGCTAGGGTGTGAGGATATCCAACTTCTTGAATGACACATAGCATCTTTTGAAACAGCTGCTGCTTCAACAAAGACTCCATAGGCAGGGCTCAACCTGGACAATGACCTGACCCTAGGCCCTGCCTGGACTAGGAGTCCTGGGCAATCACCACCATTATTGCTGCAGAACATCCTTTCTACTGTATATGAAAGGTGTATTTTCCCAGACTCATCAACAGAGACAGTCAAACTGTCAAGAACCATTCCCCCTGCTCACACCTGACACATACAGATGTCACTTAGGAATGAATTCTGGGTGAACAGGTCCCCAAGATGCTGGGTGGAAGACTCCGGACAGGTGAAATCAGCAAGGGTGTTGTACACTGGCTGCATGAGGGCCTGCCTTCTGAAGATGTGCAGAGAGTGACCAACAATGGATCTAAGACTTCCTGCTTGTCTTGGAGCACCATAAGCAGCAGCAGCGAATGCTGGGCCCTATAGCATCAGTTTTCAGGAGAACAACTATTTATATGATACAACTGATCTACTGAAAGGACGAGTGTGGGTCGACTCAGGGGCTGAGATGGGTGTGCTTGTCCTGCAGCTGCTCCTGCTCACATGGTCTTGGCTTCAGCCCCCATGAACTCAGAGCATCTCTGACATTCAGGTCCTTACAGCTGAATGCAGGTCAAGGAAAGAACTGTTCCTCCTTAAGGGGGATAGGCAGCCCACAAACTATTTAGCTGCCAAAGGGACATTATGGAAAAGCTTGGGGCAGGCAGGAGAGAGAGGAGGGAGAAGTAAAAAGATCAATATGTGGTATATGCATATGTACCAATACCCCACAACAAATACATTTATGATGTGCTACAAATGCATATTTTTTTAAAACAAAGAAAACAGAAAACACACACACACACACACACACACACACACACACACACACACACACACAAAACTGGGAATGTGAGTTTTACATTCTGGTTGGCTGGTAATGTATTCCTGGATAATTTTATTTAATCCTGTAACCTAGGTAGTCCTGCTGGTGGTATCTAATAGATGGAATAAAACAAAGAGGGAGATACTAATCAACCCTGTGATGCACAGAACAGTCTGCTATCACAAAGAGTGATTCCACCCCAACTGTGCTGAGGTTTAGAAACCTCTCATTAATTTTTTTTTTTTTTGAAAACACCGACATCTCTGCTCACACCAGACATGAAAATAACCTTGTGACTGGACAGATGGTAATATAAAACAGGGGACCTTAGTTTCTGAGACTGACCTCTCTGCCTTCCCACTCAGTGTATGGCATTCAATGTATGCAACATCCTAGGAACTCAGCAGGGTAGATATTTATGGAATACAAAGTCTCTTGTGTATTAACGGTCTTCCCTAACCCAATGTTCTCAGTTGGGGGTGTTTGTTTCTCTAAGAGGACACCTGAGAATGTCTGGAGACATTATTCCTTGTCATAATAGGGGGTCATGCTGGTGTGCTCAGTAAGTTCTGGGTTTGGACATTCTGGGGGTGGGTAGTACCAGCATCAAGTAAGTAAAGGCCACAAATGCCAGCAATCATCCCACAATAAACAACCCCACCCTGCTAGCCCCAGAATCAATACTGTTGCGCTGTAGAGACCCCATGTAACTCTATACCACTGGATAGTGGACTGAAAACTCTAAACAGCGAACCAACAAAATCTCTCCTTTAATTTGTAGGTGTTGTATATTTTGTCCCAGTGACAAAGAAACAACTAAGACATATTTTGGTACCAGAGAAGTGGAGTTGTTGCTGTGACACTATTTGATCATGCCACTCAAAATCCTTTGGAATAAGTTTGTGAGGGGTTGTTTGGAAAGATCTGGAGATAGACTGGAAGAATGGTCCTGGAATCCTGTTAAGATGAGCTTGAACAGAGACTCCGGCTGGTATCCAGATCAGAATACTGATAGAAGTGCAGGTGGTAAAGACCAGGCTCAGGAGGCTTCAGCTGGGAACAAGGACTTCATTGGCAATTAGTCTAGAGCATGTGTGGTATACTTAGGCCAAAAATTTGTCGGCACTGTGCTCATGTCCTGATACTCTATGAATGAACTAATCAATATGACAGAGGAAACATCAAGGTGTCTACTGCTGAGGCTGTTGTATGGTTACTATTTTTGGTAAGCTCCGCACTGAGAATCAGGAGCAAATGACACAGCTTAATGATCCAAAGAGTTTTGAGTTTTACCAGAAATGAAGCTCTGGTAAAGTTGGAACAGAGGACAGCCTGGTTGTTAAAAAGATTAGTATTAAAAAAACAAAAAAACAAAAAAACATTAGTATTAAAAGAAGTCAAGTATTTTGATCAGCACAGTAGGATAAATGCCCTGAGGGCATGTGAGAAACCAGGGAACCCCTAATTTTTGCAACCTCCAAATGGTAAAAGCAACTTTGAGAAGAAAGCCCCAGGGCACTGTGCTCAAGAACTGCTGCTTAAGCAGTTTGTGATCCAGGACAGTGCCCAGTCATCCAGGCACCCGGAGGCTTCTGCAGCCATGATGTAAAAGGGCCTGGCTCCTGCTCAAGCTGGTGGCATCATCCATGCGGTGCTACTTTAATGAGTATGCAGAATGCAACAGTACAAGGTCATGGCGGTTTCCATTCAGGTTTAGAAGAAAGGAGATCCCTAGAGGGCAGTGTGTGAAGATGTGAGAGTAAAGCTCAAGATTCAGTAGAGACCCCAGAAAGCAGGAGAAACCAAGAATGTAGAACATTTGAGGAAAGCCACTGGAGTGAGCAAAGCCAGCCCAGGAATGAATCCATGAGGGATGTAACTGTCAATGAGGGGCAGGGCCACACAATTCATTTGGAGTTCCTATCTTTCCTTACTTTGCCTTGGTTGTTGGACACAAGAGACATACAATTTAATGGTTGCCCTGCTGGCTTTCAGTCTTGCTTTGGTCCTATTCCTTTCTAGCTGTCTATTTCTTTAGGAATGGGAAAGTTCACCCTGTGTCATTACATATTAATAGTATTTAACTTCTTTTTGATACTTATAAGGACTCAAATTAAACAGTTTTCCTTAAATCTCACTTTTCAGCAATGCAGAAACTGGCGGGACTTTGGCAACTCTTACAGATGGGGGCTAAATACATTCTGCATAAAACCATACACATGAGTCTTGACAACAACAACAACACAGATTAGTCTTATGGGGGCAAAAGCAGAATGTTATGGTTTACATTTAGATGTCCCTCAAGAGTCTCATGCACTCATAGGTGGGACTTTCAGAATAATTGAATTACTGAATTTTATAGCTGACTTGCTATTGGGGGGTAGGGCCTGGCTAAAAGAAGTGGGTGTCTAAGCTGTGGCCTGGAAGGTGAACCCTTTAGAACTTTCTAGGATACAAACAGCCCACGGCAGCATGTATGTCACAGGCTTGCAACCACTGGTTTATCTCCTCCCTTTGCTTTCTGTTTCCTGCCTGCCATGCCATGAGGAACTCTCCTCTTCTATATCTCTATGCCTTGTTGCCCTGCCTTGGAGCCAGCTAACTGACTCTGGACTGAAACATTAGCCAAAATAAACCTCTTCTTAAGTTGTGAATGTCAGGTATTTTGTCCCAGTAACGGGAAGTACGACATCAGGCATTCAATTAGAAAAATTATAGCTAGTAGTAACTGACATGTATTCTGACAAGCCTATGAGTCAGTTACCCACATACTCTCTCATAACCATCCCTCAACTGGCTTATAGTCATTTCCATTTCACTGATTTAGGATCTAAGGCCAAACAACTTGCCCAAGATCCTGAGCTAAGTGGTGAGGCAAGACACACACCAAGAACGGCAATCCAGGGTCTTGTGACTATGCCACAAGTAGTCACTCTGGGACCCCACTGGCCAGCCCTGATTTAAATTTCCTCAAGGCTGAAGACAGGACAGAATCCATGCTGATTTCATTACAGGCCTTCTGCAGGTCCCATACTCTAAGGTTCCACTATCCCAGGCCAGAGGTTCTCAACTTTTTTAGTCTCAGGACCCCTTTCTATGCATATAAATGGTGAGAATTTCCAAGTGTAAATATGGGCTATATTACTATAATACCCTACTAAGAAATAAGGCTAAGAAAATTTCAAAACATTAAGTTCATACATCTAAACAAAATTTTTATGAAAAACTATTTTAAAAAATAAAAGTAGTATTATATTACATCTTGACGAATCTATTTAATATGCGGGTTAACAGAAGACAGCTGAATTCTCATTTGCTTGTCTTATGTGTGCTGCTATATTGTACAACATACAGCCTCTGGAAAAAACTCCACAGACCACCATGTGGAAATGGAAGAAAGCAAATAAGGGGTTAGGGGTGCAGCTCAGTGATGAGTACTTGTCCTAGCATGTACAAGGCTCACAGTTCTTTTCCCAGCAGTAACAACAATGACCTTGAACTTGTAGCCCCCTGAAATACTGGGGACTTCCAGGGCCTCTGGACTGCCTTTTAAAATAGCTCTTATATTCCCTGAGAACAAATTTCATAGACACCAAGTGCTCAATTTATTATACACCAGTCATGGTAAACCTTTTAGAGCTTTCAGTAACACAACAGCTCCTCGTGGCATCCAAACCATAGGTTTGCCACCACTGGTATAGACCATGAGGAGTTTTACACTGAAGTTTCCTGCTACAACATTCTCAGTGTAGGGAATGCCAAGTCTGAAAGGCTAGTTGGTAGCACTCAAACCCAAACGTCAACCAAGGTTGATGGGTACCAGAAAGGCTGGAAGTGGGCCCGGTCCTGAACATGTAGAGAGTCTATCTTGGCCCCAACAAATCATTACTGCATTAGGAGTTGGCCAAGGGAGAGGGGTCCTGTTTCTCAAAAGAAGAAATCTGGATATTTTCTTTAAAAATTTCAAAATTTTAAAGCATTGACTCTTAATTAAAGACACAGACAGAAATCTAAATGGGTCAAATTAAACATACTGCCCTGCCACTTAGGTAGGTTTATGATTTCTGTCTGTGGTTTTCACTTTGACTTCACATTATAAAACATCTATGGAGCTTTTAAAACTATAGATTCCTTAGACTTTGGCAACCATTTCAGTGGGGTGGCCGGGCAGTAGCTCTTATTTTCCTTAAGTAAAGGTATACTGTGTAGTCATGGCTGAGATCTGCAGTGAGGACTATGCAATAGCACGGAGTGCCACGACCACCGCAGAGAAAGCCAACTGGGGAGCTATAGAAACGGGAGGGGACCACAGGAAGACCACACTGTACAAAGCAGGCCAAAACAGATGCCTTTAAAACAGAACAAAGAAATTCCACAGCTTCCCACCACCCAAAGTGGACAAGAACGCAAATCTACTGTCCAACGACTTCAAAGTACCATGAACATCCGCCAAGGTGCTGCCAAGTCAGTAACACAGTACCAGCCACCTTCAACTGCAGTGTTCTTGTTCTCTTCTCAGATCCCCAAATGCACCCCATTTCATCTCCCCCTAATTCCCAGTTAGCACATGAGGGTAACAGAACTGCTGGGCTAATTCCAGTTTCCTGTGAGGCCAGCTGGAGACTTGATTAAAAGTTTTGCAAAACTATAATAACCTTTTCTGTCTGTACATGGGAACCTGGGCAAAAACTGAAATTTTCTCCCATGCATGTCATAATTTTGCAGCCTGAGCTGTCAGGACACTCCTCAGCTTCCACCCATCACTCTACTGCAGACAGAGGCAGCACAGCTGAGTCCAAGCCATACAACATGACCTAAGGACAAAGTGCCATCAACTTCTGTTCTAAAATCATAAAAAATGTCAAACACTTGTTTTTCATTTTAAGGTGGGAAAGGGGGTGGTGTGAAGTGAACTGATTCCAACTATGTGAGTTCCAGTCCATAAAAACGGTTACATTCTATCCTCTAGTCAACAGAACAGGTACAAACTAAAAATTTCTACACTCACACTTGGTCAGGCTAGATCAGTGTTCTCAATTTGGGGCAGTTTTGCTCTCCATTGAACCATGAGCGCTGCCTGCACGCATCTTTGTGGTCCTCCTGGGGGCGAGAAAGGCACCATCAGTCTCTTGTGGGTAAAGCTCGGGATGCGGAGCTAGAGCCCGCTGTGCAGAGGGTGTCCCCACCATCATGGGTCTGCATCCAGAGGCCAAACAATCACCAAGAGAGGAGGACAGGAGGGAACTTACACCCATGGGTCCCTTGGGGCCATCTCCGAGAGGGGGTCAGACCCACACCACTACTGACGTTTCTAGCCCCATTTCTACTGAACACGGAAGCTAATCGAGTTTGGAACAGAGTCCACTATCTCACACAGCCTCCATAAACCCCAGTGTAGACGCTCAGGGTCGAGACTGGTGCCCACAGCTAGCATGAGGCAGGTACTGTGCTCATCATTCCCATTGTACTGGCAAGGAATCAGAGGCCTCTGTCACTCACAGCACACAGCAGAGTCACAGCACGGTAAACCCAGTTTTTCAGGGGATAGGACTTGGGTCCAGCATATTATGCCCAAGCGTTGCACCTGGTGGTGAATCTGCACCTGCTTCCTCCACGCCCCAACAGGTGGTTCGTATGCAACCATATCTGGTTGTCGAAATTCCTCAGGGTAGATGAGGGCATGTGCACTACTGGCACCTAGTGACTAGGTGTGGGGATGCCCCTAGGCTGCTAAATATACTATAATGCATAGCACAGCTCAGAAGATGAGTGGTGCCTAAGTTAAGAACCCAGCTTATCCTGTCTCCTGGGGTTCCCTTACGTGTGCCTACAGCCTGCAAAGACTTTATTTATTTATTTTTTATTTATTTATTTATTTATTTATTTATTTGGTCTTTTTTGAGACAGGGTCTCATTGTGCAGTTCAGGCTGCCCTTAAGCTCACTTTGTAGCTCAGGTTGGTCTCAAACTCACAACAATCCTCCTGCCTCAGCCTCCCTAGTGCTGGGATTATAGGCATGCGCCACCACGCCCGGCTCTTGCAAAGACTTTATATTATCTCTTAATATTGAATTCCACAATACAAGATTCCTGATAGTTCAAATATACTTGGTTCACTCTTCCTCTCTTTACATTTACCACAAATAATACTCTGCCTTCAAATCTGACTCAGGTTGTAGTGCAGAGTATCTCCAGAGACAGGATGATTCCTGAGTTTGGGACACAAATTCAGAGTAAAATGCTATGCAGAGAACATCCCTGAACTCAGTTGTAACACACACACGGCACTTCTAGGAGAAAAATTCCAACTGGACTCTAAAAGTTACAGACTACAGGATTGTTACAAGAAGGCTACAAAAGCTGCTGTCCTCATCCAGGAGGCAATTATCAAGGCAATGAGGACAAGAAGATGCAGTACTGAGTATTTAACTTAGATGCTTCTTGGATATAGCACGACACATCTCACTACTCAAGCCAGTGATTTTCAACCCTGGGTACATATCTGAGACATGGACTGAACACCTGTGGACTTAAGAGCACGCCCCAGATGGTTCTGGGACCTATCAGTGATCTGGAAAGATCTGGACAGATCAACATCCCTGAGCTTATACCCTGGCAGAAAAGCGGTCAAACAACCCACATCTAGTATGCTGAGTGGCAACAGGAGCTGTGGAATAAAAGCACAGTAAAGGGGAACAGGAAATGTGGTGGCCAGAAAATCTTCAATAATAAAGTAATATATAAGTAAAAGCCTGAAGGTGAAAGAACCAGCCACGAGGTCAAATGTTTCAAGCTGAGGAGCCAGCAGAGAGGAAAAGAGGCTAAACAGAGGATATACAGTCCATTTCAGATTCACTGAGAAAGCCTCACTGAAATAGCAGATTTGGGGAGAACATAGTGGGAGAGAAGAGTGGGGAGGGGTCAGGGGCTATTGCAGCTTTCAGGTTTAGGGGTCAGATGGGTGGTGGTGGAGGGAAGGCAATCCCAAGTGAGAAGGCAGTAGTGCTGGTAAAAAGAGGTCACACTCTGGACATAAGTCTAATGTACAACCTACTGACAGGACTTGCTGTGATGTATGAGAGGAATTTGAGGTGATTTCAAGGTTTTGGGTATGAGCAATTCAAACAATGGACTTGCCATTTACTGCAGTGGGCGAAACAACTGGGGGGCAGGAGGAATTGCTTTCTGGGACCCAGAGATACATGTGCCTCCTGGACACTCAAGTGGGAACATCAAATATGATGCTGGATACATGGCTCTGGGGTACAGAAGCTACTTGACTTGGGCTTAAGATGCAAATACACAGAATCTCACTTATCTGGTCTCTCTGTCCTCACCCACCACAGGCTTATTTACCTTATAAAAGAGATGGCCAACCACTTTGATTTACATCCCTGCTCCAACCTGGCTATGTGACTCGCCCTAATAAGCTAATTGCTCCAAGTCAGTTTTTTCACCAAGAGGATAGGAGTGAAAGGACCTACCTCACAGAGCTTTTGTGAGTATTATGGGAAGAAACCGTAAGTCCAGATTTAGGGAGGGGGATGTTGTTCTTTTGTTTGGATAGTGAGTCTCGCTCTCCCGGACTAGTCTTGAACTCACTATACAGACCAAGTTGGCCTCAAACTCACAGTGACACTCTGCCTTTGCCTCTAGTGCTGAGATTACAGTACTTACATCCTGCTCTGACCTGCACTTAGCAACATCCAGAGCTCTCCACTTCCTTGGAACATTCATGGGTCTGGTAATACTTAGAATTGTACAGAAACCTTCCCAAAGCAGGGAGCGTCGCTGGGGAGACCCACGGTGGGGCAGGTAGGCAGACTGCCTGCAGCTGTGCACCGCTAAAAATAGGGCTTCGGAAGTCGCCCAGCTACAGCCACAACGGCAGCCATCAGTGTGTCCCCTGGAGGATTCGTAAGTGGCACCTTGTCACGCTCAGGTGGGATGTCGGCGGGAGAACCTCGTGGTCTCTCTCACCGAGTGCAGGCAAAAACGGGGGTGGGGGAGCGTGCAAGAAATGGTCGATTCGACCCTGCGGCCGGGCCTGAAGAGGGGGACCTGAGGAGTGGATGCTGGCAGGAACGGGGTGCCAAGCTTGGGCGGGTGGGGTGAGCGCGGCTTGGCTTCCCCAGTGCTCGGAGTGGGAAGCCCCACACGTAGGGAGAAAGGGACGGCGCAAGGCGAGAGGAACGGGAAGCCAGGCCAGGGAAGGGCGCGAGAGGGGAAAGAGTGAGGCGCTCTCTGCCCGACCAGGCCCCGAGGTCTATTTACATCTGAGGCCGAGGCGCCTCCCGCCCCCTTTTGCCCGGGTCAGGGCCTGCGAGGCGGGAGGGCTTCGTAACCGCGGCCCGGGTGTCCTCCCAGCTCCTCTGGCCCGCGGGTAGCAAAGGCTGGTGCTGCCGCGAGTGATGGGCTAGGCCAGCGAGTCTGGCCTGAGGGGGCGCAATGGGGGGCGCCTGCGGGCCGCACCGGGCCGTTAGGACGCACCGGACCGGACTCCTGCACTCCCGGGGCTCATCCCTTGGGCCTCTGGTCTCTAGGCTTTCCGCTGCCCATCCCCGGCCGTCAGCAATCCCCCGACGGCGCCTCCCCTACCTTCGTTCGCCAGGTCCGCCATTTTACTTCCTTAAACCCTCCCACAAGGCCCCGCGCCGGCCCGGGCTCGCTCGCTCTCGTCCAAGACGCTTGCGCGTGCGCATTAAAGGAGCCGACGCCGTGCGAGGCGGACAGTTTGCGTCTGCGTACTGAGCCGCGCGCCGAAACTAAATCCAGCTCGCGCTCCGAGCGCGCGCCTGCGCATTAACCGTCCCCGCCTCCTTTTCCCGCCTACGGAGAGGGCGTGACCAGGATGGTGTGCGGTCGTGAGCGCGCGGGGAAAGACCGCGCGTAGCTGGCAACGTGGTCTAGATAGACGTTCTGTGTGACTCGATACCCTTTACTTTCCTGTTTTCTGGGGGGTTCCCCGAAATGGGAGAGTGAGCAGTCCGAAGCGCAGGAGCCTCTCTCCAGGTAATGCGGGGCCTTTCCACATGCGCATATGGGGGGGCTGGTTACCCCACAAGACCCAGTTTCCCAGTCTTAAAGACAAATGGGCTCCCGAGGTCTCGCGGGATGGTGGCGGCAGGGCTCGGTGTGTTGGGGGAGAAGCAGAGCTCTGCGATCTGTAAACTGGGACCATCAACCTCTTAAGGCTACTCCTGCATCTATAAAATAGCTCCAGGTACCAGAAGGTCTGGTTCCTTCTTTATGCATCTGAAGTTGGCACTGTATTAAGATTGCAAATTGCCGGAGCTAGGGAGATAGCTCAGCGGCTTTAAGCACCTGCATGGTAAATAAGCTCAAGGTCCTAAGTTTGATCCCTGGTGGGGGAAAAAAGATTTCACATTATTATTCGATTTTGGGGGGAAGAACTAGGACCTGGAGCTTCATGAATGCTAGGTAGGCACCCTACCCAGAGCTACATCCCCAAATCTGCCTGCGCAATAGGACCTGCAGCCTCACAAGTGGAGACTATGGGAGACCTGCGCTTTTCTTTGACTCACCTGTAGCCCATCTCCCAAAGTATGTTGCAAGGTGGGCCTCATCTTCAAAATAGCCCTGCGCCCCCTGTTCTCAGCGTCCTGGATGTCACCTGTCACCCCAGGCCAGACTGTCCTTGTGTCTGTGGAGGACTGGGGAGCCTCTCTGCCCTCCCTACTTTCATTCTCATGAAACTTTAGGCTCTGCTCCACACAGCAGCGGACTGAGGAAGCTTTCAGAAGTGTAAACTAAAAGTATAGTATTGGTGCTAAAGGCCTGTCTCCTCTCAGGGGCTCCACAGGGTTTTTAGCTGAGTGTGGCTGAATATTACCCTACATTTGGCCACCATCTCCCACCTTATTCCCCGTGTGCAGTACTGTGGTTTCTGACCTCTGAGCACCAGGGCATTCCAGCCTCAGAGTCTTTGAATGTGGGTTGCTTTGGCTTGGGAATTGTTTTTCTTCCATTATTGGGAGTGGGGATGCAACCCAGGGCCTCTCACATCTAGACAAGCGCTGTGCCGCTAAACTGCACTTTTGAGATAGGGTCTTGCTTTGTAGCACAGGCTAGCCTTGAGCTCATGGCAATCCTCATGCCTTGGCCGAGGCGCAAAAAAATTTTTTTAAAATTCTTGTTGCCGGGTGTAGTGGCGCATGCCTGTAATCCCAGCACTAGGGAGGCTGAGGCAGGAGAATTGCTGTGAGTTCGAGACCAGCCTGAGCTATAAAGCCAACCTGAACTGCATAGTGAGACCCTGTCTCAAAAAGACAAAAATAAATAAATAAAAATAAAATAAAATAATTCTTGTTAAGGAATGGGTATGTTTAATACCATTAAAATTTTCCCAGCCTGCCACGTATGATGATGCACATCTGTAATCCCATTACTCAGGAGGCTGAGGCAGGAGGATGCCAGGTGGAGACCAGCCTAGGCTATTTAGTGAATTCAAGGCCAGCCTAGACTAGTAGTGAGACCCTATCTCAAAACATTACATTACATAGATACTCAAAATGGAAAATCACTAAGCCTGAAGGAGATTATTGTAAGAATAAGCACAAACACAAAACACTGTTGCTAAACCCCAGGTAGCAGTGGATGGCATGCTTTGCAAGGTGCGCGGCCTGCAGTGAGATTAGCGAGCATTGGAGTGGCATTCAGTGCAGATTAACACCCCCCAAAAACTTTCTCCTTCGGTGAGGAGAATTGAAATCAGGATGACTGGAACCCGTGAGATTGGTTGTTATTTGATGCCATGTCAACACTCAGCCTAAAGTCATGTCATGCACCACCTCCAGCCCACACTTAGGGAAACTCCCAGAAGTTTGTCATCACTCACTAAATATAATCTGGCTGTGGCTTTTCAAGGGACATGAGAGACATGCAGCCTGTCAGCCAACAAGCTGGCAAGTTTTCCTTGCCTCCCCTATCCAGCTTCCTGTGGGGACAGTGTGATGGGTAGTAGCGCCTGCCCAGGGGCCTGGCTCTCTTTGGCTGGTGTCCTCACAGGTTAACTCACTCAACACTGATTTATTCCTTCCACAAACCAGTGGTTGTTGTCTACAAGGCTGGTTGTAAAATGGGTCTCAAGTTCCTTGGCCTCCTTCCTATCAGGAACTGAGGTCTCTGTTTTCTTCTCTCTGGCGTGGGTGGTTTGTCAGTCAGCACTGCACAGTGGAAATGTCGCTTTGCAATGTGCCATGCTAGGTCATAGCAGGGACAATGTGCAACTCGGCCTGCCAAAACTTTCTTTTTCCAGTACTGAGGCTGACGCCTGTGCACTGAGCTACATGTCTAGCCATTTTTTTTCCTATGTTATTTTGAGACAGCTGGTCTGGGAGAGTTCTTAAGGCTCCTAGCCACCTAGGAGGGGCCCTGAAGCTGCCACACTGAGGAAGCCTAGACCTTGAGCAGGAAGTGCCCAGCTGACTTCAGCTGTTCCTGACACAAACGCTATGGATTGCCTGAGAGCTGGGAGCCTAGAACATGTTGCCTAGCCCAGCCTTTCCTATGTGTAACGTGACACTTGGCTTTGGGGACTTCTGATGCAGCAGTGTGTACCCCCAGTGCTTGCTCCACACCAGGCAGTCTTCTATAGGTTAGGGCAGCAAGAACTGCAGACCCTGCCTTGTAGTCTTGTATCCTTGGGGAGAGTGATGAAGGACAAGCAAAATCATTGAAAAAGGGCAGCAAAGAAAGCCAAACAATGTGGCAGAGAGGAGAGGCCTGCAGGAAAGGCATTCTAGGTGGAGCAGCAGGTGCAAAGGTCCTGGGCCAGGGCGTGCTGGCAGCACAGAGTTCTGGGAATGGGGATCGCTTTGAAGGCCCTGGGTTTGCTCTCCAGTGCTATGAAGAAAATTTTTGTGATGATGAATATATTAGCTTGATATAATATCACAGTGTATATATGCGTCAAGACTGATAGGTTCTCGGTGCAGCAGAGAAATAGGCAGAAGGAAAAGGAGAAAGGAGCTTTATTTTCTTAGAGGACAGGTAGAGAATTTGTCTCTGTACTAGACAAAGGGAGACTGAGGCTTTTATAGCCTTTTACCAGGGGAGGGGTTTGAAGGGGATGTTTAGATATACCTGAGGGTGCTGATTGGGGCTCTTCCCTGAGGCGGCAGGAAGAGTCAAAGTAAATTATGTCCTGGGCTGAGTTGGAGAAGAAGAGGGGAGGTGGTCCTTTGTTCTAAGGGCACCAGCAATATTAAATGAATGACTTTAGCAATTCATACTAGGGCCAGAACCCATCAAAGACATCATGTTGTACACCTGAAATGTATAAACTTGTCACTTAAACCTTAAATCTGGGGAGAAATTTTTTTGAAAATTTCAATAAAGCTAATTTTACAAATATTCAGTATGGGACTTGTCTTTTAGAACTGCTGGCTGCCTTAGACCAAGCGGGAGATGTATGCCTCACACTGAAAGTCAGTCCCAAACCCAGACCCGGCCCTATAGCCCTGGGGTTTTCTGCTCAAAGGAGAAGGCTGTGTCATCAGCCGCCCACAGGACTCACCAAGCTGCCTTTTTTGATGGAGTCCTTGCATGGACAGATACGTTGTAGCCAGCGCTCCACCCTCTCAAGGGTCCTGAGTTGGTGATCTGTTGCCTGGAATCCTCCGCTTCTGGTTTACATCCGGGTCAGAAGGAATTCTGGAGGGAGAGGAAGGAAGACACCGAGTACCTGGCTGGGTGCTGTGGTCTGGAGGTCATGGAATGTTATTGTTTGTGTCTAAGTGTGTCCCCCCCACCCCCAAAGTCTCTTGCAGGCTTCCGTGGGTTGTAAATAATTCTTGATCCAACACTGGGCATGTGGGTATGTGTGCTACACTGTAGTAGTTGATACATTGTGTCAACTTGGCTGGAAGACTGCAAGGGTTCTGGGTTACGCCCCCTCCTTACCCCTACAGGGGAGGGAGGGCCCACCTTGGTGTACGATTGGTTCTGCTGTGGGTCACCCCAGAGTGACTCAGCACAGAGAGCTGTATAAAGGGGCTGAGGGTCTACATTCCACTTCCTCTCCGCATTGGGTTTGGACTTCATTGTAGCGCAGACTCTTTCGCCTCTGGCCTGGATCCTTTGCAAACCCATTGGCCGACTTGCAAGGGGCACTGCAGTGGGACTGAATCCTTCAGTCTCAGGTGTGTGGACAGCATGTCATAAGCCAATTTTGTAATTCCTTATACATTGTACATCTTGTGTTAGTATCTGTTTCTTATATCTGTTCCTCAGAGTCAAACCCTGACTAATATTTACACACCTACCCTGGGGCCCACAGCCTGAATGCAGTGTCAGGACCGGAGAGGGCCTTGCTCTGTACCACTGTTCCTCCCTTTGCTTTTTGCTGCTTTGCATCATGAGGCTCTGCTGCCTTCTGCCATGTGCCGCTCTGTCTTGGAGCCAGGCAAGTGTGGACTGAAAACTTCCACAAACTGGGAGCCAAATCATTTCTCTTGTAATTTTGGGTATCGAGTATTTTGTCCCAGCAACGAGAGAAAAGTAACAGATATGGGAGAGCCCTTCTTTATAGAGGAGACTGTGGAAAGACAACTGCAAGTTGGGAGTTTAGCCAGGGCAATTTAGTGTCTTGAGATCTCATCTTAATACAAAGTTTAAAAGGTCTGCAGGATTAGTTCTGTGCTAAGGTCCTGGGTTCAGTACCTAGGACAAGACTAGGAAAAAGAAAAGCCCAAGAAAGACACTTTTCTTTTTGGCAGAACTGGGGATTGAACTCAGGCCCTTATGCTTGCCAGGGAAGCGCTTATTCTACTGAGCCATCTCCCCAGCCCAAATGAATTATGTAGTTTTTTGTTTGTTTTTGCAGTACTGGGGATTGAACTCAGACCTTGCGCTTGCCAGGCAGACACTTATTCTACTGAGCTATCTCCCAGCCCAGACACCTTGCTTTTCCTTCTACCACATGAAGACAATGAGGAGGAGCTGTCTTGGAAGTGAAAAAGGGGGTTCCCAGAGTCAGGCATGGTGGTGTGCCTCTGTAATCGCAGTTATTTGGGAGGCTGAGGCCATCCTAGATAATGTAGACCCTATCTCAGAACAAAAATAATGCAAACAGTTCCATGAGTTTGTCTGATGTACACTCATAATTTCAGGCTGTCCCTCTGTGGTAGGGATTAGACAGACATGAGGCACAGCCTTCTGGGGCCATTCTAACTGAGGTCAAGCCGTCAGTCCAGGACTTACGGGTCAGCTTCAATCACTGGGTTAACTAGGTGACTCTCGTCCACTTGGCAGTAGTGAGTTTTCTGGTGGGGAGGTGCTGCATGTGTAGACAGGGCTACTTGCAGGGGAAGGAAAGACCTAGCTGCTCACTGGAGTGCTTTCCCGGATAGAAGTGAAGCAAACCGCTTATCCCAGGGAAAGCAGTGTCACACAGTGGCCACTGGGGGATGGCAGAGATGGTATGAATCTACCCCCTCCACCCCACCCCCACTGTTCCCGCTTTAGATTGAACAGAGCTCAGAGGCTTTGCCCGGACCCTTCAGGAGGCAGTGGGGCCTGGGGGGACAATAACAGCGGGACAGTAACAGCTGTCTGCTGCTCTGAGCAGGACAGTCCCCACCAAATCTAGTGGCCACCAGCTGCCAGGCACATGCTACCTTTGGACCCCTCTGGCTCTAGTTGCAAAATCTTTTTTTGGTGCCAGGGATTGAACTTGGGACCTTGTGCTTGTCAGGCAGGCGCTTATGCCATTGAGCTATCTCCTCAGCCCCAAAATTCTTAGATCCAAGAGCATGCGCTTGGAGCCTGGCTCCATCCCAAAATCACCCACAAGGGGGACTGGCAAGCCCATGAGATCAAAGGTAAGGGGGAAACATGGGGTCTGAGAGGTGCATCACCGGAGTCAGCTAGGTCTGAAGCTGGGTGTGGTGACACCTGCTGTTCTCCTAGCACTCTGAGAGGCCGAGGCAGGAGGATCTCATTTGACCCAAGCCCCGGCAACTTAGCAACTTACTGAAACCCTGACTCAAATCAGAAAATAAGGGCTAGGGATGGGGCTTAGTGTAGCTGGGTTCTATCCCAGGTACTTGGGATTAAAAAAAAAATCTTCAGCTTGTGCTTGGAGATTAGAAGGAGATAGCATGTGACAGGACAGCAGGGCAGGGCACTTAAGGAGACACCCCTCTCCCCAAATTTGGTTGGCTTATTCAGCAAATATTTGCCAGGCAGGTGAACTTCTGCGTCCAGCCACTGGTGTGAGATGTCACTTGGGCTGCAGATACCATGTTCATCTTCATTGGCCACATAGGACCTGGGCCATACCTAGGGACATTGGTGGACATTATGTTGGGGGATGCTGTCTGCATGGAGCAGGTGGAGGCCAGGAACCCTGCTCAGCACCCTGCAGTGCCCAGGACACCTCTCCCAGAGAATGCCTGGCCCCAGTGTCCTTGGTGTGCAGGGAGAAAGAGCCATTTGGTTTCCATGGATACCAGAGTTCTTGGAGGGAGCTCTGGGTCATCTTTTGTCCCAGTGGGGAACCAGCAGCAGTGACTTCAAGGACAGCTGGGATCGAGCTCACCCAGAACTCTTGATGGAATCAAGGTCCATGGTGGCCCTGCAGGAGCTCCTGGCGCTTTCCTGACATGGTGGGGAGGAGCCCAGAGCAGGCAGGGCCTGAGGCTGTGGCCCAGTTGTGGTGGCACCAGTGGGTTCCCATCTGTCCCCCAGTGCCCAGCAGGAGTTGGCAGAGTGTGGTCCTGGGATCCCTTCAGGACTGGCCACACAATTTGGAGGCCTGGGTGTAAACTCAAGTTTTGTTCAAACACTAAGAACTTCAAGATGAGCCCAGCCTTCATAACTGAGCAAGACCCTGGCTCAAAATGGAAAATCAAAAGGGCTGAGATACAGCTAGGTGAGAAGGCCCCTGGTTCCATCCTAGTGCTGGAAGACAGCAGAGAACACATCTAAACTAAGACCCAGAGAATTTTAAGATGAGCACTGTAAAACCAGCATGGGGTCTGGAGACCCCAGGGAACTGAGGGCCATTTTAGAGTCACCCACAAACTCAGGGTCCCTGGGCCAGGCCAAGGGTGCTGTCGGGGTGCAGGCCACTGAGCTGGCATCCAAGTGGTGGCTGTGTCCAGGCCTCCCTGGCTATGGGCATTTTCTGTCCCCAGGAGTGCCCCACTCACCCAAGCAGGCCCTGCAGATAAAACACCATGGACACACTTGGGCTGATCCTTGAGGGACCCCTGGCTCCTCTGTTTAAGCCTAAGAACCACCCCGGCCTCAGCAGGAGCTCTTGTGTATGGTTACCCCACCTTCCTGGTCATCAGCACTACCTCCTGGCCCGAATTAAGGAAGCTCAGTTGGAGCCACTGGAAGGCTCAAGCTGAGGCTAATTTCCAGCTGTTTGGGTGCTGGTGGGGTGCTCTTTATGCTCACAGCAGGGCATGTGTGGGGCATTGTGTGGGGGCTGGACCTAGAGTGTGAACAAAGCCCACAAAAAAATTCAGCCTTCATAACTGAGCAAGACCCTGGCTCAAAACCAGCATGAGGTCTGGAGACCCCAGGGAACTGAGGGCCATTTTAGAGTCACCCACAAACTCAGCTTCGACAAGCTTATTGTTGTAAGAAACAAGAGTGGAACTGGGAGGCTGAGGCAGGAAGACCACAAGTTTGACTACAGTGACCTTAGTGACTTATCCAGAAACCATCTAAAAAAAAAAATTGTGTTGGGCACTCAGGAGGCTGAGGCAGGAAGATTGTTTTGAGTTTAAGAGGAGCCTGGACTACAAAGTTAGCACAAGGCCAGCCTGAATTGCATAGCAGGACCCTGTCTCAAAAAGACAAAAAAAAAAAAAAAAAAAAAAAAAAAAAAAAAAAAAAAAAAAAAAAAAAAAAAAA
>PVKA01011528.1:0-60634 GCA_004027165.1 Ctenomys sociabilis | reverse complement strand
CACACACACACACACACACACTCCCCTCTCTCAACCATAAATCTAGCTCTGCTGGAATATTTCCAAAGGGAAAGTCCCTCTGGTTACGCAGAGGAAAAAAAAATTACCGATGTGGTCTGGAATCTGGGGATGTTTTATGCAGATGTCTGTAACAGGAGTTAATAGGGGAAAGTCAGCTTGCCTTTGATTATTCAAACAGGCTACTGCTATTAAGGGTTGCACAACTCTTAGGCAAGGCTAGGGAGAGGTTAGCTCCCCCCTCCTTTTAAGCCATCCAAATGGAAATATTCATTCTTTTCTAAGAACTTTTTATTCTACCTCCCTACTCACATTTGTTAAACATCTG
Organism: Ctenomys sociabilis; assembly: GCA_004027165.1. NCBI lineage: Eukaryota > Metazoa > Chordata > Mammalia > Rodentia > Ctenomyidae > Ctenomys > Ctenomys sociabilis. Next base: position 60,288 of record PVKA01011528.1, on the reverse strand, counting down.
CTCTGGTGGGAGAGTGACAGACAACACAAAGCCATCTCAGAAGGCTCCTGGCCTCCCTCAGAGCAACCAAGGTGGCAGGCTGCACTCCCAGGCAGTTCTCAGGACTGTACGTTTGGTTTCCCTGCCAACAATCTGATAGAGCAACTGTTGGGTGTGTTTCCATGTGTGTATGTTAAGTGTGTGCCTGCACGTAGGTGCTTGCAGTGCTAAGGACTGAATCCAGGGTCTCCTGTATGCTAAGCACATGTTATACTACTGCGCTATACCCCATACCACCAATTTAAAAAAAAAAAACTGGTTGAGTAATTTTAATCAGCAACCTTTAGGTGGGACAAATCCACCTTTTTTTTTCAAGAGTGAGAAATTTTATTGGAGAAAAGGAATGGGGAATGGGAATACCCGAGAGGCAGAAGTGATCCCTAATTTGGCTGTCCTCTCATTTTTTTTTGTGTGGTTCGCTCTACTGTTTAATCCTCAAGGAGACAGAACTCACTCTGCCTAGGGCAAGAACAGAGGAAGACAGAGGGAGACACAAACAGCCCTGCCCCTCTCGGGCAAATGCCTGTGGACTAGTGACTAGTACTGTGAGGAATCCACCTGGTTCCAGACAAGTCAGCAGGGGAGAGAGGGCTTCTATCAGGTGGGCGAGAAAAGTAGAGAAGGGAGGATGATTTTTATAGCCACTCTCCAATGGATTAGAGAGTGGTTATAAAAATTCATTGGCAAAGTAATAGGGAAGAGTGAGAAAAATACACCTTAGGAAGAACTCTTCCAATGTCCTGGACTACACAATGCTGGGAGCCCTAGGCGGGGAGAGGAAAAACACTGTTTCCGGAGGCAGCTCCAAGAAATCATAAGTAGGTGTGAGAAACAAGGAAGCTTATGGACTAAAAAGAAAATAAGGGGGAGGGGAATAAGGGAAAGGGAGAGTGACATCTTTGAGAGACAGGGGAAATTAAAAAACACCATGGTAACAACTCAGTCCACCTACCCTGGCCGCCCACCCATAGCCAGATTCTTTACTGACGCATTTGAGAACAAGCTGGTTCCTACCAGCTCAGGAAGGTGAGCAAACCCAGAGAGCTCATTAAATCCCTGCACAGAGAGAGACTCTTGTCTGCCTGCAGATAGTGAGCAAGGAAGATATAAATAGAAGTTATATAACATCTCTGTTGATTCTTGTGCTCACCAAAAACATGCAGCATGACCTGGTTTTTCTTCAGTTTCTCTCGCCCTGCTGGTTGAGGGCTCTGATCCAGTCAGGAGCTGTCTTAAAATTTAAACAGCAGCATACAGATTCCCAAGGGAACTGAAAATATGCATCCAAGCTTAGAACCAGAGGGTCAAATGCTCCTTGGGCATGAAAAAATCCCGCTAGCAGTAATCATTTCTTAAAATTTTTACAGTCAGGTAAGGAATCTTGTGACTTCCTCTTAGAGTACTTCCTGATTAAAATTAAGGAGTAAATTTAATATCCCAGAACAAAGAATCATGCAACTGGCATGTTGGGTTTTCTGGAGGACGTTGGAGCACTAGATCAAGATCTATAAAACCCAATAGTTTTGAGATCCCTCCAGGGACAATCAGCTGTCTTTTCCTCTCTCTCCAACAGGCAAGATAGTAGTGGAGAAAGGACTGAAATGATCTCTTCCTTAAAGACCCCTACATGAATGTGTGTTGTCCAGGGAAGCATGGGCCAAAAGCCCTGAGACACAGCCTATCCTGGCCAAGCCATTCAGGGCCTGTCCACACAGCCCATTCTCCCTTCTGTGCCATCAGGAGTGTGGATGATGGGAGCCTGTGACTATGACTCCGTGTCTAACCTGCTGCCGCTGCCAAACTTTTAGAAAGCTGTTTCCATGGGAACTTTCCCCTAACAAGCATTCTTTAAGACACATTACAGATACTGGAGAAGGTAAAGCCCTTGGACTCAGTAAGCATTATGTGAGTCTTAGCATGGAGGCTCAAGCTAGGAATTGAACTCTCCACCTTTCACTAGCCAGGCAGGCTCTGTATTATGGAGCTACAACCCCAGCAACCCAGGAAATCTTAAAACCTATAGGGTGGACCAGCAAGATAGCTCAATTGACTAAGCATCAGCTTAGGGAAGCACAAGGACCAGGGTTTGATCCCTGGCACCACCTGCTTGCCAGCCCTGCACCCCCAGGCATGCTGAGTGACATATGCCAGAGCAGGGGAGGATAAAAACAGGAGGATCACTAGGAGTCCAAGCTGCCTAGTGAGACAGTGTACAGAAAAACAAAATTACATAGAAAAACAAAACAAAACAACAATAGGGCAAGGTTTCAAATCTGAGTGTTTTCAAGGGCCAGGGAGTAGGCCTTAATCAAGTTTACACATGAGGGGGTTTGATGGCCCCACAATTCATAGACGCCTCACTTAAGCATTCACATTCTATATGTACTGTTTGCAGTACATGCAACTTCTGTGAAGACAGTACTCTGTGGGGTTATCATCAGTTCAGATGTGACCTTAGCAAAAGATGCTGCCAATTATTCACAGTATTTCCTTTCTCATCAGAACAAGGTGATCCAAAAAAAAAAAAAAAAAAAAAAACAAGCACATATCAGGCAGGGAATTGAGTATTAAATGTGGGAAAGTAAAGACATCCCCACGAATCAGTAATTTGCTATTGCAGTATTAAAAGTGTCTAGGTGACTCACACAATGAGCAGAATAAGAGTTTGTTGTTGTTTTGTTTTTAGTTTAGGATAAAAAATCAGCAAGAAGTGCTCATGGTTACCTAATAAAAACCAAGACTCCCACAGGAGGAACCAGGACTTAGAATTTAAGGGAGCTATTGATGAAGCAAGGCAGAAGGCCACATCCCCTGCCTAGCTCCTGGTCTGAGGTCACATCCCGGAAGCTGTCAGCCCATCTCTCAACTGAGCCCTGTGGCCCCAGGGCCTTCTCGTATTCTAAATCCCACAGAGAAAAGCAGGTTCTCTCTTCTGTAGTAGAAGAGTGAAGATCTGGCAGGAACTCATACATCTTCATGTGTTCATATAGCAGTGTTGCCAGGTAACAAATGCAGAAATGTACTCTGAAAACTGTATGTGACAATATACAACCTCCGCTCCACAGCTGATAACTGAGGGAGTGTTAAAACACCATGTTCTCTTAACACTTGGGCTTCTGGTGTGAAAATAAAATTAAATGGGATACTTCCTCTTGTAAATATAAGACAGGCATACAACTCACACACGCAACCACAAACTGGAAATAGTAGAGGGGTTTGCAACAGCCATCTGCAGCACCTCCCAGCTTTCCCTCTCTTCCCGAGATGAAGTCCAGAAAACTCTCTGAGCAAAGCCTTTCTTACAGCCAGGGCAAGTTCACTTTTAAGCAAAGAAATCTACTCATAAGGATACAAACAGAAATTATAGAAAGGCTAATAGATTATAATAAAATAGAACATGCTTATGTTATGTGGGCTCATAATTCTATCTTTAAAAACCACTGGGGAGCCAAGCAGTGACTACTTGTTTCTTAGATCAAGTAACCAGTTCCACCTTCTCCCACCCCCAATGACAAGACAGCCATAGAGCACCAATGTGATGACGGTGCACTGTCTCAGTCCCTTCATATGGGATATAAGCAAAAGGTTTTGCTGCATGGTAGATGGAGCAATTTTTATGGAAGACAGACCTGTGTTCAAATCCCACCTCTGCAACTAGATGAGTAAAATACATAGCTCTTATGAAGCTCATTTCCTTATCTGTAATTGGGGCTATCCTACACAGCCGAGATAAATTTCATAAACAGTATATCTTTAGGCACTTGATAATGGAAAGAAGTCCTTCCTTCTTCTATGCTCTGCAAAACATGAATGTTCTTCAACCAGCAGAGATTGTGATTATAGTTACCTTCTTTGTGCAAAGTTGGAAAAATCAAGATCCAATAAGCTTCCTCTTACATACAAGTGAAAAACAAAAATCAGTTAGTAATGTAATCTAACTTGTCACAAGAGCTTTAATTAAATGAGCTGCTCTCACTCATCTTGTAGAAGTTATACTAGACAGTCTTCTTGTCATTAACTTTGATCAACCTGGGAACCAGGAACTTGCTGGAGGGGAAGGAGCAGATATAGGACATATTTTTGTCTGGCAAAAAGGAGATGCCTCACCTGAAAGGAAAATTCTTTCAGGTTCCTTCTTTGTCATCCCATGGCTAAGTTTATAAACAAGTCAACACACTGACCCCTGGAGCTCCCCTGATGTATGAGGAGGGCAAAGTGTCTCCCAGAGAAAGCCCACCACCAACAGAAACAACAAAGATAAAGGCAGAGTCCACCTTGAGGGCAAACAAAAGCAAGGTCCCTGTTGCAGGAGTAGGCCAGTTCAGTGCTAGAGAAACTGGGGGCAGGCTTCTCATATAGAAAGGCAGCCATACAGGGAGGCCAAAATCCAGACTCTGGTAGGAAGCAGCCCTGACACAACTACCAGCTATCTGTAATTCTCAGCAAGTGGCTTGACGTTGGGATCCTGTTTCCTCATCAGCAAAGAGAGATCACAGCAGTGCCTATTGCAAAGGGTCCCCCACAAAGAGATGAGCTCAGGCAGAAAAGAGTTCTTAGCTCAGCTTCTGGAATATGACCTCTCAGACTTTAGTACTCATTAGGAGCTCTAGCTAGTAAAGAGAAGGAAATATGCCCAAGTGATATCTGTGGGATAGGAATTGACAGTATAGTATGTATTATTTTTTTCTTGGCCTCAGATAAACTTATCTTCCCTTTCCCATCTAGGAAAGTACCCCATTAGAATGGTAATAAGCATTAACACATTCTCATGTTAACATTGAGGAAGGGAAGGAGGGCTAAAATAATGCAGTGGTCACAAAGGGTGAGAACATATACTTCAGTAAACATTTTCTGAGAATCCATCATAGTCCCCACGCTAGGAAGTCAGTTGAAAGCCTGACCCAGGAAGAAATTACATTCCTGGGTGAGTGGGAAAGGGAAGACGCACAACCAAAACTTCATCGAGATGTTACTCCTAAGCAATGACTGTGTCAGGTGTCATGCTAGGCTGAGTGCTTGCCACATATCACCTCACTGATGACCAGTCACAGAGTAGGACTGCACTCTGATGCATTACACAAATGTTGAGCACCTTCTACCTGGCATATGTGGAGGCAGGCTTGATCTTCCTCTACTGGGGTCTGACAATCAACTCTTACTAAGATGGGTCACTGCTATAGTTAATAATGCACTGTCCTAAGGTGAAGATCACTAACTCTGCCTGAGGGGGCCAAGGGAAAGTCCACGGGAGGAGACATTTCAGTCAGGGCTTAGAAAGCCTGCCAAGTGAAGAGAAAGCTGGCAGACTGTGCACAGGTCGAGGCATCTGGGTACATGGCCCAGCTGGGATCTGGGATTCACTCATCAGGTGCAGGGCAGAGTGTGGAGAGTGAATGTAGAAAACCAAGTGGTGCTGCATCTTGCCAATGGACTTCACTGTGGTGGCAAGGGATTCCACCCTCCTCAGGAGGCAATTCACAGAAGGAGTGGGGGTCAGGCTTCCTTTTCGGGGGCCCACTGAAAAATGGCATGGAAGAGGGAAACACCTTAAAGGAGAGCAACCAAGATGAGGCTACCCCAGTCCTTCAGGCAAAGGCCTTCCGGCTCAGATCTGAAACATTCCATGTTTGAGGGTGGCAGAGCAAGGTGGGCAAGAGAATGAGCTCTGAAGCCACAGTCCCTTCATTCAAGTCCTGGCTCCTCCTCTTCCAGCTGGGCCACACTAGGCCTCTTACTATAACACTTCAGGGAACCAATTCTTAGGCTCACTGTAAGTCCATGCAAAGTGTTGGCTGCTAAACCGGTGGGGGACGAATGGCCACAAGACTGGTCCCTGATGAACTGTAAGCAAGACAAGTGACTAATCACTTCAAGGGTTCTGGCTAGATGACCAGAGAGCTGGCTGTGGTGACTCTTCTGGCAGAGTTATGTGATGTAAGAGGGAGAACAGTGTGAGGGGAGATGGTGGTGTGACTAGAGTCATGCCAACTCAGCACTGACACAGTGGTGACTCCCAAAAGGGATCTCAACAAACTGGCAAAAAGGTGCAGCCAGGAAATCAACTTTGGGAGTTGCTGGCATAAATGTTAGAGGGAAGCCTTGGGAGCCAATGAGATCACTCAGAAAGTATCTAGGAAAAGAATAAGAGCAGGCTGCAGATAAGGCTATGGCACTTCAGAGTTTTAAGGGTAATTATATGTACCAGTGTTCCCACTAGGCTAATCCCTATGGGAGGCAGAGCTTTAGCCAAGCCCACTGCCACAAGGAAGTGACTAACCTTAAAATGTGATGCACTTGGGTAGGGGGTGAGGGAGGGCTCGCAGGGCAGAAGTCTGGAATCCCAAGTAGCTGCACTCTCAAGCTACATGCACAGTTCCCCATGGATGATGGTCTTTCCCTGCTTTCCAAAACTGCTGAAATTATGTGGTAAGCAGGGGTGGTGGAATACAATGAAGGGAAAGGAAGAAAATAAATTTTCAAAAATAAAGTCTGTCTGTTTCCATTACCCCCTCAGGGAAAAAAAAAAAAAAAAAAAAAGCAAATAAAAAAATAAGAGACCTGTACTTTCTTGAATTTCCACTTATGAACTGTGTGGCCAAACTATCTTCAGGCTTAGGATTCCACTCATCTGATGAATATTTACCTAAAACCTATAATGTTCATCCCCAGGGTGGAAAAGAGCACAGAACAAAAAGAGGAAGCCATGGTTCCTTCCTTTAAGCAGCTTAACATCTAGGTGCTAAAGTTAAGCAACCTCAGGAGTTGGCAAGCATTTTTCTGAAAGATCAAATGGTAAACATCATTGGTGTTGGAGCCACATGGTCCCTGTTGCAACTGAATTCTGCCCTCGTGCAGCAAGGCAGCAGTAAAAGAGGACGTGAGGCAGCATTCCAATAAAGCTTTATACAAATATAGGTGCTGGGTGTATGTGGCCCTTGGGTTATCATCACCAAGCCTTGGATATACATCACAGGCTTAAGAAGAAAATCTGACGTCAGCTCAGCAGTCTGCAATAGACATTCCATACTTAGAAGTCATTAAGGATACTTAGGAAGGCCACAACCCACTTGCTGGACCTGAAGGAAAAAGAGAAAGAAAAGGAAAATCTAGCCTTGACGTGGATTGAACAAGATGAAATAAAATGCTGGATCAATTTACAACTACTTTCTTTTTTTTTTACAACTAAGTTCAAGACTCCTCCACTTGTTATTTTCTGCTCCTTATTCAACTTCTGGAAACTGGCAAAACCTGAGGGTTCTTTGAAAGACATCTTTTAAAAAATAACTGCTATATGAACAATTAATTTGAAGACAACACTATGCATTACAACAAATACTGTGAAATTCATATTTTTTTTTGTTTGTTTAGTGAAATTCTGTATCATTTGTCATTTTTCCTTTATAATACTAGTTTGTACCCTTTAAAAAAAATTGGGCCAGTCAAATAGTTCAGCAGATTAAAGTGCCTGTGAGCAGGCACAGGGCCCCAGGTTTGATCCTCAGGCCTGCTGTGCCAATCCTTTCCCCAGAGCGCCTCTGGAGCGCACTGAGACAGCAATTGAGACTGGGTGTGGTGGCACACACGCCTGTAATCCCAGCACTTGGGAGGCTGTAAACAAAAGAATCACTTCGAGTCTGAGTCTGATCTAGTAGTGAAGCCCTGTACACCCTATAGACCCTGCCCTGAAATACAGGGGAAAAAAATGAATAAATAAAATTAAAAATTAAAAAAAAATAACTTCTGTCTATAGGTTCTACAGGAAGGATATTATCCTCTTAAACCTCTCTTTTTCCCCTCTCCCCATTATGAAAGGCAGAAGAAAATTATTATATGGAGTTTCAGTTCTTCTAGAAGGATATGACTGGATGGACAATGTCCCCTGAGACTACCTTCAAGGAACTGTGTAACTGGGAAGGAGCCATATATGAATTAGGCTGATAATTCCTGCAGTAATGTCTTGTCACAGACTGCAAAGAGTGCCAGTAGGTTCATGCATTGCCCAGTGACCACTGTCACTTAGAGAGCTGACCAGAGCAGGACTATCTGTTCAAGTTCAGTGTACTCAAGAATGATAACTGCTTTTAAATTTTGAGTTTTTATCTCAAGGCTGGGATTTCTCACAATGATCCTAGGGATGGCCATAAGGGCAGTATGCTTAGGTTAAGTGCATCAGAAGAAGGGAGGTGTGGTTGAGTCATAGAATAAACACACACACACACACACACACACACACACACACACACACACACACACAAAATGCCATTACCTTCTACTCTGCTTCATCCAGAATGTCGACCAGTGAAAGAAAAGCATACCAAACACAATAGTTCCCCAACCTTCTGGAACTCTAAAATCATTTAAAATATATATGCAGCTACAGAGATTTAGCTACATGGAATGTGAAAACAATAGAAAGCACAAGCATCTATCTCCCAGTCTGATGGATGATAAACCACTTCAAAAAAATCAAAATATCTAAAGTAGAATTTTTGAAACAAAATAAATTTAACAAATGAAGCTTGTCTTTAACAATTTTAATTGGTCAACAAAAATAAACACCTCCACACCTTGGGAGCCCGGCACCAAATGCTGTCAGCACACTCGAGTTCACCCATCATAGGAGCCCCTGATGCAGGGAAGTCAGCAGCCTACTCTCCAGGGGAGGACCTGGGCTGAGAGAAGGCAAAGGGCTTTTGCCCAGAAGCCTAAGGTGGGACTCAGGACACAGGCAGGGCTGGAAGGGTGCCTTCCCCACTATTGTCAGCTTCCAGTATGCACAGTCACCTGGGCCATGCTCTTTGCTTAATCCCCTCAACAACTCTATTGTGAAGGGAATAGGTTTTGTTTTTTTCAATGTATTTAGTACAGGGTCTACAGGGTCTCGCTACACAGATCAGATTCATAGTGATCCTCCTGTTTTCAGCTTCCTAAGCCCCAGGCGTGTGTCACCACGCCCTGTCTCAGTCACTGTCTCAGCAAGCCATGGGGGTGGGGCCAGCACAGCACACAAAGTATGGAGGGAAAAGGTTTTTTGAACTCTGATTTCACAGATGATAAAATGAACTCTAAAGTCAAGGCTAGCAGAGGCAGGGCCAAGATTCCAAGTCAAATACCATAGCCTAGATCCTTTGCATGACAGTTGCCTCTTCTAGGGGGTATCTAAATCCCTAATCTTTATACCACCAATCCTCAAAGGAGGGCCAGCACCCAATGAAGCATCTCTACTAACCCCCATGCCTCTGGCCAAGCTGTGCCAGCTTCACCATTGAGACCCCTCATGGTTTCAGCTGAAAGACAGATCTTTAGGGTGGTCTTCTGGAAATAGCCAGGTATCCCCCTTACTTTAATGCCAAGGGTCCTGAGGTCCATGAGCTGCCTCTGACTGTGAGGCAGGCTAGCTTCTTTCCCACATGGATAAAACCTGAGGTTAGAAAATACCACTCACAAGTGATTCATTTCTGACTCCCCTGCCAAAAACAACACCCATTTACGTAACCCGCTCGCACACCAATCTTTTCCTCCTCCTCAGGGTGACCGCCCTATCAAGCCTTGGCTGATCTCGCAAGCTGGCTTCTGTTGCCAGCAAAAGCAAAGCAAAATAAATCGCCCTTTCCACCCTCATCTCTCAGCTAACTGGGGTCAGAAGCAGACAAACCAGCATTCTCCCAAACCATGCTCCACAATTCTGGGAGGGGTGTGAGATGTCATACCTAACACTGGCTCTTGGGCTCACTTCTTAAGTCAACTTCAAGAAGCAAGAAAGCTGTAGGAAAAGGCTTCTTGCATTAGGGATTCCTTTCTCAGCTGAATTTGCAAGCCAGTTTCCTGACAGAGCACTTCTCACATTTTCCATCTCTAACTGCGTATATGTAAAAAAAAGAAAACTCTTTTCCATGTGTCTGTAGCTTAGACCTTGGCAGTGGAACAGCTGTGGGCAGATACACAAACTTCACTGTGCTTCTGCAACCAGAAGCAAGTAATCCAAGGAAATTTTTAGATAAGATTTATCCTCCTAGTTTGCTATGAAGGCTTCTATAGTCATGTTGGCATATATATTCCAAAACATCTGTATTTACTTTATAGAGAAGAAAGAAAGAAGAGCTGTTTATGTCCAAGCCTCTCCTCACCTGCTCCATCCAGGTGAGGGCAACCCCCATCTCCTGCAGGGAAGAGGAAGTACAGGGAGCTTCCCCCAGCACTGGTGGGAAGTCTCAGGAGGAAGGAACACAGAACTTGGCAAGGATTCAAAGCACAGTGCTACGAGGCTTGCTGAGCCTTGTGAGTGCCAAAAATTAATTCATAAGCAAATGCTTACTTTATAGTTTCCTACTTGCTACAAAACATGGAGCAGAAAGGAAATATTTCTTCTCAAGGATAGCAGGAAGGGGGAGTTATCTGAGCGGGGACAAAGCAGCAGGAAGCATTTTTCAGTATGTTTGATCCCCATCTGACAACTTGTTGCCTATTTCTGGAGAATCAAGAGACTTGTGGCACCTTTATGTTCCTTTTAGCAGAAAGCATTACAAAACCTTGAGCTACTCTCAGGGTGCCCGATAGGAGCACTGTGGTAATAAGAACTGTCCTCCAAGGTTACCATGACCAGAAAGAAGCCAGGGGAGGGACAGAATACACTGGGAACCTTGGGGACACTGTGCCTAGGCACCTATTATGTTACACTGGGAAACTCTGAATTTGGCTTCCAGATATTTTGGGAATGTCAGGTGATGATGTCACAGGTTTCAGGAGAAAGGAGCCAACTCTTTTTATGAGGGGTGTACAGCAAGTATTTTGTCATTTTTTTAAATAAAATAAATCCTTCAGGTTCTGGGCAATGAAACTCAGAATTTCTGGAGCTATGATCCCTTCCTGAGACAGGACCAAATCTTCACATGCCATCCAAAAGAAGACAGCACGTGTCAACAGTCTCAGTCTCCTCAGTACCAGAGACAGTGGTGTCTTCTTATCCAGCTTAGGAGCTCAGAAGCTCAGCTGATGTACAGGAAGTTTGTAAGCAATTGTAACAGGCTCCCTCACCACATGGTGCTCTCTACTGATTCCACATATCCCACTCACAGGGAGAAGCAGAACTTTTCTCCCCTTTCTCTGAAACAGCACTGTCCTCATGATAGGCTTTGACCAGTAGAATGTGACAAAAGTGACATTCTAGAGATGCTAAACCCAGGCTTTAAAAGGACTTGGAACTTCTACTTCCAGCTTCTTGACATCCTATTCTCAGAACCCAGCCATGACACTTAGAAAGCCCAAATCACAAGGAGAATCAGACAATCCAGAAAGTTCCCCAGGTGACTTCCTGCTGAGAGCCAGCACCAACAGGCACAGGTCTACAAGTGCCATCCTGGCTCCTCCAGCCCAGTCAAGCCCCTGAAGACTGCAGCCCTAGCCAAAACCACATAGAACAAAGGAACTCCCCAGATAAAATCACCCCATAGGATACTGTCAGGAAATGGATCTGCCCTTGTTTTCATCCATTAACATCTCAAGTGCTCACTGAGTGACAGAAAACTTAACAATGGGCATGGGAAGCTTGAAAGGAAAGTAGTATAAGAGAATTAGTATAGGTCCAGCTCTGTAACCTTGTAATCTGTTTCCTTATGTCTACAATGGACATAGTCCCTGTCCACCATAGCTCACAGGGCCCAAATGCAGTACTTTAATGAAAAAGAATTTCTTAAAAGTAACATGCCCAGCAAAAAGGAGTTGGATACCAATCATGTTTGTCTTCCTACTGAACTGGGCAGCCATGAACTAACTTCCAACCCACCTAATGCCTCTGTTTCTGGAGATGACAAAAGTTCACACTGTAAAAAGGAATCAAGTCATCCTTTTTCTAAAGCACCTGATTTTCTTCTTCAGATCATCCTGAAGAATAAACTAAAAGAATGAAGGGTGAGTTTGGGGTATAAAATTATCTTGGTTCAATTCTTTTGTCATTTACTATTTGTATCAATTTAAGTAAATTTCCTAAACTATTTTGAGTTTTAGTTATCTCATATACAAACATGGATGAGCATGGTACCTAGCTAATAGAGCTGGCAGAGGATTAAGTGAGATGAGACAAGAAAAGTAGTTATACATAATTCTGGGCACACAGCACTTAATAATTTTTTTTTTTTACTTCTTATCACACACTTTGGTATTCAGTTTTGTGGATTTTCACATACATGGATTGGTGTGGATAGCACCCAAAGCAGGACATACAAATCGATTCATCACCCAAAAGACACCTTTGTGTTATTCCTTTATAGTCAAATCTGCCCTTACCCTTCACTGGGAGTGTTGATCTATATTCTCTATCATTACAGTCTTGTCTTATCTAAGTACCACATAAATAGAACCATACACGCTTATGTCACTCTTTGTGACTAGCTTCTTTTACCATATTTTTAGTTGTGTCTAAATTAATGCATTTATCAATAGCTTTTTCCTTTTAATTGCCAAGTACTGTTTCATCATATACACATACTATGGTTTGTTTGTTCAGTCATCATTATTTCTTAATTATTTCCATATACCTAGGAAGGCTCTAGAAGTAGAAATAGCCACTTTGCATCACTGGACTCCAAGACTCCTTAGGTAGGTAGTAATCACTGTCCTGACCTAAAGTTACCAGGGGACCCACAAGTCCACCTATTCCTCTCACTTGATAGCTTAGGGACAGAGATAGGTTCCCTAATCACACACTGCATTTGAAAGCTGGTTTTGTTTCTTTTCCTCTATGCAAACCCTGAGAGGAGGTGCAATTAAGTCAAGAAATACCTGTTCTCTCTTTGGACAATCAGTACACTTCTCAAACTATGCAGCCTGCCTGCTTCCCTGCAGTTGTCCTTTCCACCACCTGCCCTTGAAAAGAATACATCTCAGGAAGCCTACTTGGCCACAGACTCTTTCCTTCCTACAAGCTACACGTCATGATGAATGAACAGGAAGTGATAATGAGCAGTGAGTTCCTACCTTTGATGGATAACAGCATTTCAGCAATCATTAACAGCTCCCACTATAGACTTATCCAAAGCCAGGCTAACCATCCAGCTGGTCATTTACCACTTTAAACTAGCTTATCCACAGCACCACAAAACTCTGAATCACCATCCCTGGGGCTTTAGAATTCCTGTCCTTAGCTAGCCCCAGATACAACTCTTGTTCCAGAGAAAGAAGCCTGAAGCCAAAGGATATGTCACAAGTCAACTCTAGAAGACAGTTTCCTGGCATCACAGGCCTCCTATGACACAGTGGGCCAGACTGGTACCCCCAAATGTCATTGGTGGGGTCTGGGTTGGGAGGAAAAGCATGAGCCCAAAAGGCCATGCACTCCTGTCCTAGCAAGGAACCCACAGGCCATGATATCCTGGTCTCCTCCAATGAACATCCCATCCCCCAAGACAAAGAGAACCACTGCTACAGTTCTCCTGCAGCATTTTATTTGGATCATGAGTATACAAGGCATAAATGTGTAAAAACACAAAACTAATATTACTACAGGATAAAGAACTTGAAGGAAAAACAAGTTTTGTGTGCCTTGGCATCACCATCAGGGGTACACAGAAAAACACGGCATCTCGCCAGAACCCCAGACTTCATCTCCCCAGTGAGCTCTGGCACTGCCAGCCTCAGCCCCCTTAAGCTGCTCCCCACTTCCTTACTTCTTAATTAGTGGTGTCTTCAGGCGTCTACTCATGCCCATGACAAAAGGTCTCTAGAGCGCATTGTGGCCTCTGACCCTCTCATCTCCTGTGCCCAGTCCGGCGCCATAGCAGCCAAAAGGCAGTCAAGTGTCAAAGGGTAGAGACTGGACCTCTGCGGATCAGTTCGATTGTAATACTTTATCTCCCTCCCTTTCCTGTAAGTTCCAACAGGGTCTAAGCTCCCACTTCCTCACCCATTTCTTTTTTTATTGAGGTACGACTTAGGCACAGTAAAGCACATCAGCTTTGTAAGTAGGGCTCAGTGTATAAGCATATACACATTCATACAAACCAGCATCAGAAGACACAGCTGTATTCCCAGATCCAAAGAACTGCCTTGTGACCCTCCTACAAATTATCTTCTATGTAACATAACCAAATTGTGGCCTCTGTTACCAGGGAATCGTCTGGAGCTTAGGTTCTTACTACTTCTTCCCTAAAATAAGGTTAATTTTACTTACAGTGATAAATTTGATTATATATAGTTAAGATATACAACATGGTATTATGATATATATATATTATAAATATATATATAATATGTATATATAATATATATATATAATATATTATATATATATATATTATATATATATTATATATTTTCAAGGGCCTGGGAGGTAGTTCAGTAGAATAAGCTCTTGCCTGGCAAGCCCAGGGTCCCAAGTTCAATCCCCATTACCACAAAGAGAGAGAGAGAGAGAGAGAGAGAGAGAGAGAGAGAGAGAGAGAGGTTCAGTAAAGGGTTATTATAGTGAAGCAGATTAACTATTCCTCATCTCTCATAGCTTCCCTTTGTCTTTTGCTGGTTTGTTTTTGTGTAGCTAAAATCTACTCATCTGACAGAAATCCATACATAGTGCAATTTTATTTGTCTTTAGTCTTTATATTGGATAGCAGATATCAAGACATGCTGATTGTATACATCTGCTACTTTGCAAACTAATTTTTAAATTACTGAGTGCCTCCTCCTGGATCTTGCTTCCCTTGAAGCTGCCACATGGTTTCTGCACAGAAACCCCAACCCCACCATGGGCCCTGTTCCCTCTCCAGCACAATGCCCCTCATGACCTAATCCCTGCTGTGAGCACAGCCCCAGTGCTCTCTTCTCTGCCTTGGTTTCTACAGAATGCAACCACGTCTCCCCATCCCAAAGGCTCCATGCCTAATTTCTACTTTGCAGAATCATACCCATCCTTCAAAGTACAATTCATCAAAACAAAACCTTCTCACAAACTCTTCACACAGATGTTGCTACTTCTCAGGTAGCTCCCATGGCACTAGACATTCTTGATTCAAGCTTTCTCTGTATCTGTGTGCATCCATGTCCTTGCTAGATACTCAGTTTCTTGACACTAAGCTTCTAGAATTCTAGTATTTCTCAAATTAGTAAAACTTTTTTAATATTTGGAAAAGAGAATGGATGATGTAGGTCTTCTCTTTTGGCCAAATGAAAGGGGTATTTCCATCAATACCAGTTCATAAATATGAACACACTAGAGCTAAAAAATAAAAAAAAAAAGAATGGAGATATCTAATCTCAGGATAAAATGGTCAGATGTTCAGTGAATACATAGGTTTATGAGACACTCACTACATTTTCCTTATTCTTCATACTTGCTATGCTTGGAGAAAATTTTCATGGATTGACTGGATCTAGGACCCAGAAACCTCACTACCCTGTGTCCCCCAACAAAGCGGCAGGTGTACAGAAAGTGCTTACTAAATATTTAGCTCAATTCATCTAGTCGCAGCAAATCCTGCCATTCAGGGGAGAAGAATATTTAGCACTGCTTCTATTCCAACACACAAACCCAGAGACCTTGAACACAGGGAGTGAAAGACAATATCCCAACTAGAGGAAGGACCATGTGACCTCATCAGTCTCACAGGCAGGCTCACCGGTGACAAAACCAAACAGCAAGCCTAACATGCTACAGCTCAACATGCCCATGCGACAACAAGCTCTAGACTCTGACACTGGAATGAATAACTCCTTGTCATAAAGCTCAATTTAGTGTAATGCATAATATTACAAACTTCAAAAGTATGTGCTGCAGCAAATGTGGTGTAGAGTGCAAGAAGAAAGGATGAGGGTAGTGGGCTGAGCAAGGCTCAGGGCGTCCGGCGGAGAGAATCAGTCAGGCTGAAGCCCAACTTGTACTGCACTGGCCAAGCCGATGGGGCGTCTGCCGCAGGAAGAACACCCTTTTCTGATCTTTACAAAGAACTTCAATAATCCAGATAATGAATTCTAAGCTCAAGAATAAATCAGGTCAAATATAAACAGAAAGTTGAAACATGTGAATGATATAGCCATAAAATGTATGTATGTGCACATATATGCCCCACACACATGCAATTAAACCCTTTTTGAAGAAGCAACAAGAAAGATAAAGGCAGGAAAAAGGGGCAGTTAAAATATTTAAAGGAATAATTTTAAATGCCACCTCTAGTTCAACACAGTGGCATGTGACTATAGTCCCAGTTACTCGGAAGGCTCAAGGCATACTCAACCCAGGCATAAGGTTGAATCATTTGAATCCAGATGCTATGAGAGGTTGGGGGAACATAGCAAGAGCCCATCTCGTTTAGAAAAAGTCATTACTTCTCAAAAGTTATATTACTTATGTAACAATCAAACTGGTTTCCTTATGAATTTCTTCTAAATTTCTAGTTTTTAATATTATTTTAAAGTAAATGTTACACCCAACTAAAAAAGACTGCTTACCTTTGACTTACAAGTTACAAAGACCTTGATTTTACTAAATTTTCAGTTTAAAAGGAGAGAAATTTATATAAACAGTTATAGCATCTATTGATACAAAACTTAAATTTTCTATATAGCACACATAGTACAGATTCTCTAGTTATTTAGTGATGAGATTCTCTATAATTCCTGATTAAAAATTATTAAATAAGCCTTATGAAATTATTCTTTCAACAAACATTATAGAATACTATAAATGTTTAACAATTGTCCCAACTCTCTGGGCCAATTTTCTTTCCCCCCAATACCAGGATCAAACGGCCAATTCACACCATCACCACTACCTCCCTGCTGCCTGGTACCAGGAATCAAATTCAGGACCTTGCACTTGCCAGGCAGGCACCTATGCCACTGAGCTATCTCCTCAGCCCACTGAGCTAATTTTTTTTTTGCACATTCTCAGCATTACATCAGTTTTCAAACATAGCTGAGGTTTGGGACCATGTCTGTCTGAAATGACTGAGCAGTCCCAGCAAGGTATCAGAATGAGTAGTCTCTCATGCATGTTTTGGCACCTTCCAAATTCCTGGGCCCCAGGACAAAAATCTAAACCTACTCAGAGAGCTATGTCCCAGTTGCCAAGCTGCTTCTTACCTGGATGGTGGTGTTGCCTCCTTCCAGAAGGGCAATGGCTAAGAGAATGCTTTCATGAAACACTCGGTCACTGGTTGCATTCATTATGAGGTCAATAACCAGATTGGAGGCTCCTTCTTTGTCCAGGTGACACTGAACCTCTGCCAGGCTCATCTCACCCCTACTCATGGAGCTGGACCCTGAGCTTCCCCCTAGGGAGAGACAACATTGTTCTTAGAAGAGAGTAGCTAACATTTTTGCATGTTCATTGTACATCTACACCATTTGGTGCACTAAAAAATGCTTTACCTATTTTAACCTTCTTTATAACTCCACAAGTACTAATTGTTAGCACAGAAAGGAAAAATTATTGTCAAGTGTCACTCAGCTTGTAAGTAGCAGAGACAGCACTCAACTCAGGCAGAGAAGATGAAGGATGAATATGTTTCCTTTGAATGACCCAAAGCCATGCACATAACATTCTCCCTTGTATTGAAGCACAATGACTTGGAGTAGAATTTTTTTTTTTTGGAATAGAAATATTAAGGACTATCTCAGGGGGCTGGGGAGATGGCTCAGTAGAATAAGTGCTCCCTGACAAGCACAAGGGACTGAGTTCAATCTCCAGTTCCACCAAAAATGAAAAATAAAAAAAAAGAACTATCTCAAAAAACAGGTCAAACTTAAAACAATTCTGACAACACTCCTCAAAAAGCAGGCTCTATAATCACTATAGTCCTCTTTTCTGACAAATGCACATTATCCCCACATTTACCCTTCTGTACCTGTGTATTCACTCATTCTCTAGTTCCTCGGTGCTTAGCATGGAGCCAAGAGCTGAGGATATGAATGAACAAAAGAAATGAAATCCAGTCTTCACAAAGCTTCAGGTAAGCTGAATATGCTTAAGAGACATCCTGTAACTTTCAGAGGAATGGATTCTGATCACGTTTGAAAAGCATGTGTTGATGTATTTAAGAACATGTCTTACACTATTATTGAAAGAAGTGGAAACACTAAAGTACATGGAGAAATAGGCTGGTCCATTTCAGAAAGCAGAAAATGATCTGTCAACCTTCCCTGCAGAGCTCAACTCAAATGTCTCCTCCTTGACCCTGCTTGTCCATGGCTTGGGCCCCTTGCATCTATAGTATAAGGTTAAATTTGGATTGCACATCTCTGCTACAGTTTCTTGAAGCAAAATCTCTCTTGATGTGCGTCCTTTTCATGATGTCTCCCAAAGGCCTCATATATTTGTTGAAATGACTCCATAGTACAAAGTAAATAGAAACAGCTTTGACATGAATGAGGAACTTCTTTCTACATGAGAATCACAGGGGAATTTTTGAATGTGAAAAGCTGACTTCCTGTTTCTGGGATGTCCTGAGAATTGCATCTTCATGGAAGCCTGCTTCACATTTCCATCTGGTGAGAAAACCAAGCTCTTTCCCTAAGGTTGCTAGGACAAATTTATTAAACACTAAGTATCTTTGTGCTATTCATGGAGACTGCCAAGGATCTGAAGCTGCCCAACAATCATAAAATGCAATCAAAAAAGCATTTGCACTTTGAGCCCTAAGCTATCAGTTTCCTGAAACACACATACACATACACATACACATACACATACACACACACACACACACACACACACACTCAGTAACACTCATCATGTAGCTCAGTATTTTCCAACTTTTGTCCATAATTTAGTTAAGATAATTTGGAGGCAAGTGTAAAGCTGTGAGTTGGATTTCTGGTACAAAAAAACCTAAAATGACAATTTAGAATAACTTTAATGATTTTCTTTTGAGCACTACTACGTGAAATTTGCTTCTACTCCTTTGTTAAGCTGGGATAGTAACAGTACCTACTCAAATAATGGGCAACTTTGGAAGCTGAGCTAAGCTCAAGAGTGAAAAGTGCTTGGAAAAGACCCTTGCACACAGTAAGTACCTAACAAATGACAGTTTTCAACATCCTGGCTATCAATGTCCTTATCACTTTATGGAAAGGCATAACTCCCATTGACTAAGGAAATTGTACAATAAAGTCTAGTTCCTTGAGTCATGCAAATATCATCAAGAGGATCACTGCATAAGAAAGAAGGACAAGAGCCTCGGCCAGTATCTAACTGCAAAGAAGTGCTATTTTGCAGGCAGATACAGAGATAGGAATTTGATGGTAAACCAAAACTAAAACAAGTTGCTATATGAAGCACACTTATGACATAAATTCATCGAAGTTTCAAGCTATTAAGCAGAAACATGCAGGATCATGTGACACACTTGATTCACACATGCAGTGGATTAGCACAGCACATAGCCTACCTCCTCCCCCGGGCCTGCTGGGTCCTCCAGGTGACAGCGGGCCATTGCCAAAGCTGGTAAGGCTCTCTCTTCTTCCTGAAGGTCTGATGTTTCCATAGTAACGGTTGACCAAAATTTGCCTGAGCGCCTCACCCTTAATTCAAACAGGATAATGAAATCACATTCTGAATTTAATGCATAACTGAGCAACTCATATTTTAAAAAAACAACTCACAGGAGAACTAAGGTATAATTGGCCAATTTCACTCAGTGAAAAAATAAATGATTAATATGAGCACTTGAAAACTCTGAAGTTGGCTTCAATGTTTTCTCAGAAAACCAGATCATGTTTTTAAGATGACCATCAATCTAGAATTTTAAATATCTGAAGGAGCCATTCACACACTTAAAAACATAGAAGAGTAATTTTAATGGACAACAATAATAACAAAAATCCTTTGAATTGAGCTAATGAAATGTGAACAAACTGAAAATTTTACAGGTGAAATTCCTCATAGCAGTATTAAATTAACACCAACTATGAAATCCATTCTTCAGGACCCCCCAAAATATTAAGATACAAGAGTAGAAGAGTAAAATATGACATAACACTATAATATGCCGCCAAGAAGCCCTTATAAGAGAGTCAAAGGGCCAAATGGTAAGGATGAAAATGCAACAGGACACACATTAGTGTCAGATATCAAATGTCAGTCAAAACAAAAATCAAAGACAAAATGAAATGTTTGTAATTTGATTTAAAATAACAAAGAAGGAAGAATAGGAGGAATATAAATAAGGTCAGAATGGGTATGGACAGTTGGTAAAGCTGTATTATGAATAGGGGCAAGTAAAACCCTTCCAACTCCTTTTTCATTATTAAAGTCTTAAGAATATAAACATCAAAGGAATACTGGACAGGTGATATAATGAATCTCATAACTCTAGCCAAAATAATTGATTTTTTTTCAGTGTACTAGGGTGCATCTGCCAGCCAGCAGACAAAAGGCAGATCTATTCTCAGCTCTGTCACACTTGCAGTCATGCTGCTAAGGGATTCCAAGACCACCTCCTGATATGTCAATTTCTAAGCCAGAGGCTGTATGCTTATGGGCTATTTCCCAGGGACACAGTGTAAGACAGAGCTCCTCTGCTGTATCCACAAGCGAGGTTAAGTGAGAAGTCTAGCATGGAGATGTGCTGAAATTCAGCAGGTCTCTAAAATGGAGACTCAAAAGTTCTTCTCAAGGGACTGAAATGTTAACCTGAGTCTGTAGAATTTCAAGTGACTTTTTTTTTTTTACTAAGTTCTGAGAATAGGTCTAGAGACTCCAAGTGAAGTGTTTGCAACACAAGTTAGGAGGGAACAGACAGGCAGTGGAGGCATGCTAAGGGATGCAGGAGACATAAGAAAGAGGAAAAAAACTAGAAAATATGTGGATGCTGTCCACAGTCAAAATTATATAAAAGATCCAGGGCCATCCTGCCAAATTTAATTCCTTTATTTCATCTCCTTTGTATCCTTTGATGTTAGTCTAAGACTTCCCAAAATGAAATAGGCCAATAACCGAGAGGAAAGTAATAGAAGGAGAGAATACTGATTTTTAAATAAATGTGCAAGAAATTAATGAAACCCAAATTTGCTCTTCTCTATTCTACCCACATTGAATTTTCCTTCTGTCAGTTTATGAAAATCATTTCCCACCTGGACAGACTATAAATTCAAAATTACAAGGATGCTTCCAGTGAGAAAGTTACATGCAATGTTTTAAGCACTTTTAAAATGAACTGTCCAGTGAGAAAAAGTTTCAAAACAATGCCATTTCCATATATAGATACAGCTTCAATAGTGTTCCATTCTCAGGCACCAAGACAAACACATCATTTCTTCACAGCAGTCACTGAGAAATCAGGAATTTAAAGTGCTGACTTCATTAGAGAAATATAAACTTTAAAAGGACATTCAAGTAAGATTACTAAAAAATGGGAGGTGGTACTTCCATGTTGATTATAACAGGTTAAATATGATTGCCCATACCATCTATGATTCATCTATGAAACTTACTCTGGGTTAGAGTAAGTTACAACAAGAGGGATGGGTGGCAACAATCCTTCCTAAGTCTCTAGCTGGATCCCCTCTGACACCGTGAGAAATTTGTCTGAGAGCTGGGTTGAGATCATTGACCCACAGCCACAACAGACAGTCCATGTGCCCATCCAGACAAGAGTGTGCAAGGCCATAAGGATGAAGGGTCAAGTCCAAGCAGGTCTGATGGGGACCAGTGACCAAAGACCCATCCCTGGGCTCTCACACACCACCACCACTTAGGGCCAGAGTGACTCAACTAGATTTTCACTCCTGGTGGTTGTGTTTCTTTTCCTTCCTTAAGGTTTTGAAGGTAAAGAGCAAGACCTTTTTTCAGTTCGCAATCCAACCAGCAAGAGACAAAGAAAGGAGTGGGTGGACTGCAATAAGGAAGTCCACGTTTATGCAGCCTGTATGCCAAACTGAAAATACAGAGGGATCACACATTGCCATTCTGCTTCTCGTTCAACAGAAAAACCCTAGCAGTTTCTATAGCAACTGATGCTTCAAATGGTACATTTTCTCTCATAAGAATGATCACAAAATGTGCTCATTATGAGAAGAATAGGGGGAACCCCTCCGAGACACACACACTCTCTCTCTCTCTCTCTCTCTCTCTCTCTCTCTCTCTCAACCTTACAAACTTTATTCCTCTCTTAAAATATAAGGTGTTTGGCAAACATTCATCTCACCTTCTCCACACAGACAGTTAATAAACAGGGGAAAAAACAGAACAAGTGAAACTTGTTTTGCTTTTCCTTAAATAACAAATGCGATTTTTTTTTTTTTAAAGTACAAAGACTGATAGTTTTAGGTAGAAGAGGGGTGGAAGAGAAAACACATAAGCATTATTAAAAGTTATGCAAATATTAGTGTGAAAACTTCATTGGTTTAATTCAGGAAAAATTAAAATTTTCAGACAAAAGCCTTCCTAATCATGACATAAATTACTGAGTAGCACTGTGCCATTCATGATGTACCAGGCTAAGACATCTGTTTTCAGAGTACAGTGGAAATGACTTCTCAAGTAATACCACTGCTTTAGCACTGGCTGTGCAACCACTTTTTAAAAATAATGCTAGTTTTTCCCCTAGCAGTTTACACCTACAGTGTGCAAACAAATATTAGATATTTGCCTCCAGCATTAAATTCCTTACATATTATTATCTACCTTTGAAAAAAAAAAAAAAGTCAAAGAAACTTTCACTGGCAATGTTATATAAAGTGACAACTGGTAGATGGAATAATAACAGCAAGTTCGTACTCTGCCCCTCCGTTAAGAGTTTCGTTTATATCAAGTAAGCTAGTGGCTAATGCGCTGTGCAGGAATACAGCCACTAGGTAGTTAACAGTGCCACATAACAAGAGTAGGATAGTGACTTTGGTTTTCCAGATTTCAGCTACTTAAAGATCATGTGCTTTAAGCAAGATCACCCTCTCACATGAGCAATGAGTCTCTCACACCAGAGTCAGCAGTAAGGTAGCAGCTGGATTTAAAAATACCTTTCTTTTCTTACTCTTGTTATCTACAAAATCACTTGGGCATTTCAAACTGCGAGGTAACTATAATACACTATCAGAATCCTTTAACTGTGCTTGAGCAATTATGCTCAATTGTTTATGTGATCACCCAACATAACTTTCCTAAGGGAAACAAGTATCTTCACTTTAGAGCAGAAGAAAGTGGTATATAAGGAGATTCAATAATTTGCCTTAAATCACACAGCGGATACTGTTTCTAACTCCACCATGTTTCAACACTGAGTCCCTGAAAGCTTAGGCTACAGAGGGACAGCTGTGTGTCTTCACCAGCTGCTTCTGTACCTGGGATGGTTCTTCAGGGCTAGGTAAAGGCAGAAAATAAAATAAGATAAAATAAAATAAAATAAATTATTTGGCAAATGAGCTACAGGAGATAGAAGATGTTGGAGGGGAAGGGCTCCAGTTCTATCTCTCAAATTTTGTCCAAATCCACACTCCCTAGCAGCTATTCTCTAGTCACAGAGTCATGAAAAATCATAAGGTTTATTTCTCTATCAAATCAAGAGAACAGAAAGGATCTGAAATGTGCTGGACTGGATAAGGGCTGGGGTGAGCAGAAGGAAGGTATATTAGGCAGCCCATTTGTCTCAGACACAAACCCTCCAGGATACAGATGACTAAAACTCCAAGACAGTCCTCAAAACAACTATTTTCTTCCTCCATGACCTTGGGCAAGGCATTTAATCTGAGTCTCAATTTTCTAATCTGTGAAATGGGGATAAAGGTCATATCCTTGGGTCAATGTAGCAAGAAAAAAATGAATGAATAAACATATATAAAAGTCTTAGCACAATACCAGCAGATAAGCTCTCTAGAAAACCAGGATATCTGGTTATCTTTGCCAAATGGATAAATCAAGATTGATCTCCATGATTATGTATATTTATATAACCTTGTAAAAATGGCTTGGCAGTGCATAATGAGCACAGTAAGACGGTACCTATCCATTGGTCTAGGAATTCCCCTTCTAGGGATCTATTCAAAGATGCACACATTCGTTCACTTCCTTGTGAAGGGAAAAAATTACAAAGCTCTTGCTCATTTGCGGAACTTTAAACAGCAGTAAACTTCCAAAGACTTTCAAAAATGTTCAGATACAACATTAAATCACAAAAGCAGGGCATAAAATTTATACATTTAAAATAATCCCAATGATAACAGGATTATCCCAACGACTATGGCGACACATGTTCCCATGTATACAAAAGTGGTTGAAGGAAATATGAAAACACTAGCAGCCTTGATAGCTGGGCAGTATAATTAACAATTGCTTTCATTTTACTTTTGTGCTTACTCTGTTATCTGTAACAATCAGCTACTACAGAAAAAAAAGTTTTTAGACTCCACCTTAAGTAGAAAGCCACCACAGGAAAGGGGTGTACATAAAAAGCTTCCTTAGTCATTATTTGGACCCTGCCTGGGAACAGTGCTCTGCTCAGGTAGAAAATAGGCAGAACTGCCAGCTAGTTTCACTTATATGAAAGGTTGTGATTGGTCCTGAGCCAATAAATGTTTCAAAAAAAGTATCAGCGACAACAAAAACTGTCTTTGCATCACAGTCAGTGGTTCTGGAGGTAGTTTTGATCATTAGCTCTGGACACACAAGACTCAAGTTTACATACCCTTTTATGGTCTTCCAGTTGCCTCAGGGGTGGACTTGGTTCAAGTTCCTGCTAAGCATGCAGAAATTCCATTTTAAGTTTGACAATCAGGAGATACTACCATTCTTCAGCATTAGTCATAAATCAAATACATCTCAAGCTCAGATTCAACCAAGGTTACACAAAAGAATAGGCCTGTCTGAAATCCCTCCCCCAATAAGTCTCGACTACATTAGACTCTGTTTAATAATTGTCGGAAATCCCCAGCCCTATTGTACCTAAAACGAACAGGTGTATGACTTTCTGGCCAACACTATTTTTTGCAAAGATTATGAAACAAAAGTTCTATATTACATTACCCCCAAAGGGGTGTAAAGCAAGACCCAACCAGACAGTTACTTGTGACTTATACATGCATTATTTCATAGCACATGCCAAAACAACATCAGTGCACACTTCTGCAGACACATACAGAGCACAACTCTTCCCAATCCATCAGGAGACAAGCATTCTAACCACAACTGTTAGTACAGAGCTCTGATTAGAATGAGCCAGGGTGATCATCAGAAAACATCCACACTGCAACTTAGCTGTTCCAGTGCTTGTGTTTCATTTTTAAGACCTTCAGTAGACTTTTTAAAACAAAGTACATTTCATTAGAGTTTGAGCTTGAGCTTATGCAATTTTAGAACAGTATCTGAAATTATTTTAATGCCTCCCCTTGAAAGTTTCTCCTTGCTGTTACAAACATTAAAAATTTCTAGTACCTCATTTAGTGAGTGTAGCTGGTGGCAGGAAGGATAAAAAGAGTCTTATGAAACTATAACTTAGCAGTTTCTGCCGTACATTAATATTTGAAATTTTAAAACTCTATCATATTTGCACAGGAGCCAGTTGGTTCTGCATAGTATACAGGTCTCAATGCTTCAAACTTTCTCAGTGGACAGCTCAAGACTGAGATAGCTGTTATGAAGACTTTCCAAGAGCCACATCCCCACACCTGGAGGATTCTTGGGTCAGCTCCACTTCCTGAGGACTTCCTTTCTACACTGCAAGCCATGTATAGTTTAGCAATGATCAGTTTCCAGCCAGCTTGAAACCCTCCCACACCCCCACTGAGACAGATGTCTTGTCACAACAATGCAGACATTCAATCAGAACAACTTAATTACCCATATTTGCTTACACAGCAAATATAGGTGAGTGACACACCTCTGTGGAGTTCTCGGATTCCGGAGTTTGTGGCAGCTAGTTGGGAGTAAAATGAGGCATGTTAGTTACAGCATTTGCACTCTGTGGGCCACAGAAGTCCAGAGACCAACACTCAAGGACAAAACATGAATGGAACAATCAAAGAGAAGTGCTCGCTACATCATGGCAGTGATGAAGGTGACCAGACACTCGCTCTTTTAAATTACACTGAATGGTGGTTGTGCTTGAAGAAATAATTGGCCTGAGATGGGGAAAATACATTTAAAGTAAAATGGTGGGGGGTGTCTAACCACTAACCAAGAACAAAGTCTTATAAGGCCTCAAAAGAGGAACCACTGCTCCTGGGTGTTGTGTTGAACTAAGGAAAGAAAGTGACACTGTGCATACTAGCAGACGCTCAGCACAGGGGGAAGGGGTAGGATACTCAAAGCACTACTTTCCTGGGACAAGGGTGTTCTGCACATTGTCCGTTCTCCTGTCTCTCTTTCCCATGTTATGTCCTGCAGCATCAGGTCTTGCCTCAGACTCAGTGGATGGAATGTCACCATCCAAGCATCTCTGGGAAAAGGGAGCAGTATTAAGGGTTACGCTGTGTGACTGTACCCATATATTTCCCTCTAGGGCTTCACAGACTCAGCTCTTTGGCCCTACTCCTGTCACATCATGTTGATATCCCCCTTCCAGCACCTGCTCCTTGTTTACAAACTTTTTAATCCACAAAGGAGAGACAAAAAGATGTGGCCAAAGGACATGCAAGTGAAATGGGATGGTGTGTGTGGTGGCTGAAAGAAGGTGTGGCTGGAAAACAGTCCACAGTTCCATGTGAAGACAGTGTCACAAATCTGTCCAAAGGACAGGTGCTTGGTGCAGATAACTAATGTCAGACCTGTTGCCAGACCCTGCATGGATTGCCCTGGGCCGAAGTCATGCACGGGTGGCATGGCTGACTGTTGCAAGGTGCAATCTGGGGCCATGGAGTAAAGCCAAGGCTCACACTCTCAACTGTGTGACCTTGGGCTCCAGCAGCAGCACACTCCTGCCAAGGCCAGAAGGTGACTGTCAGAGTAGGTGTTGAAAGCCTGCCAGGACTGAAACTGTTAAATCTGGTGGTGTCTCAATCCATCTCAATGCAACCACTTCAGCAGTTCAATCCCAAGATGGAAAAAAATCCTCCTACCACATAAAGCTGTTGTCATATAACTAATGACTTTTCTAATTTCCTGAAAGGTAAAATAAAATGAAAACAGGGATTAAACTACTTCACCAGAGACAAGGAGGCATATGATACACTGATCACTCAATTCTGGACAGAGACTGTCACACAAAAGTCAAACTCAAGGAGAACATTTCCTTCCAAAGTATCCAGCCTCCTGTTTGAGGTAGGGAGGCACAGAGCGGTCAAAAAGCTTGAGTGTGGCAATGAAAATAGAGCTCAGACAGAGGTACTTTTAAAATTACATAAACAATAATGTGATTCAGATACACGATCTAACTGTACTCTTACATTCTACATATCTTAGGCTAATGAATTAAAATTGTATACACTTGCTTTCTGCCCTTAGTAAAAAGGATGCAGTTTTAAAAAGCAAGATTACAGCAACTACTCATGTATTTTAGAGCAGTCAGAGACCAAATGGATAAAAAGTATTACCTTCTGCCACTTGTATCAGACACATTTCCACTAATATATCCCTTTGGTTCATCTTATATGACTAGAAGGATAATAGGTAGGAGTTTCCTGCAGGAACCCATCGGGATGCCCCCTTATTCCCTTGTGAATAGGAACCAAACCCACATTGAGCTGAAGTAAGAAATGACACCCTATCTGAAAGGTGTAACAGATGCTGTGAAAGGGAGAGAATCTGTTCAATGGAAAGAAACAAACGGGGCTGAGGAAAAGGACAAAAGAAAGAAAAGATCTGTCTGTCAGTCCATCTGTCTGTCTATCTATCTATCTGCAGGATAGCTTGGATAATTATATCACTGATTTCTGCTGGTCTAGTGAAAGGAGCAGTTAGTGCTTAATTTTTATCTTTTTTCCATTAATTTCTTACACTTTTTTTTAAAAACCAATTTTACATGTTTATATCTGGTAATCTAAACAACTAATTTGAAGACAACATTATGTAATACAGAAACCACTGTCACATTCCTAGCATTTTCTTCAGTAAAATTATATATTGCTTCTAATGATTTTTTTCTTTTCTTTTCATTTTGTATTCTTTTTAAAAAATTAAAACTTAAAAAAGAAAGAAATGACATCCTTTTCTATTTGTTTTAATTTTTTTTGGCAGAGGGCAGTCTGGGCTCTCTGTGTCCAAAGAAACATCTTGAATACTTTGCACTTATCACAGGTAGTGTTTTATGCTTCTCAATTACCCTAAGAACAGAGGTTTGTATTACCACATATTTTTTCATTGCAGTTACATTTCTCCCTAAACAACTATTGTGCTTGTTTCAAGATTAGTTTCATTTTTAAAACAAATATTAAACTATCTTTTTTGTTCCTTTGGAAATTCCATGAAGCCATTTAAGACAGTAGAGGGAATGCTTTGCAGCCCTAGGAACCCATCAAACAACCAGAGAGACAATTTTCAATGAGACACATTTGGTAGGCAGAATGGAGAAGCCAAGAGCACATAACAGCATCACATGGCAACGGCTCATCCAGGCTCTGGCCCTGGCCAATGGCATGGCCTTGGGACACCACTGGACCTCTCTGGGGTCCCACCCTTTCACCTGTTCCAGGACACTGGAACAGACATTCTTTTGGAATCCTTCCACCTAAAATATTGATTATCTCTTGGTATATTTGCAGTATGCTTTATTTCAGAAAACCTAATAGGCAAATTCCCTAAGTATAACCTATTGGTAGGTGCAGCTTCCAGGCATGGGAAAGATCAGAGTAAACTTGGTAAGCTGGTAAAATAAACTATAGTCTATATACGCATTTTCTCCAGTGAGCACGTTGGTCCCTGTTCTTTGGGAATAAAGTGATTTTTATGGCACAAACTTATAATTTTGATAAATATACTAATAAGTTATTAGTATAGTCAAAGACAATAGCTACATAAATGTAATATATAATATCCAAGACAAAAGATAATACTTGATAACTATGTTTCTATTGTTATTATCAAAATTTTTCATTTTCTCCCCACAAATGGTGAGGCTTTTAGTGAACATGTATTAGGACAGTATGGAGAAAGCACAGCTATGTCTGAACTTCACAAGTCTCATACTCTTCTCTCCTTTGTGCCGGGATCACTTGCTATATTCAGTGTTGATAACTCAAACCAAGTTTCCCAAACCAATGAGTAATTAGCAACAATCAGACACTGCTTAGTTAGAACTCAGAAACCAACTGAGTATTATTTCTAAATACCTCTTCATATTAACTCTTCGATCTTAAGTCTTTCAGTGCTTTTGGAGTAGGTCAGCAAAATCAAACTTAATTAAAAAAAAAAAAAGTCAAAATGATGGCTTACAAATAGAGATTCAAACAGTGTTCTAGGTCACTGAGTTCTAAGTGTCCTTCCTAGAGAAAGCCAGTAACCAGGAGTTCCTAACTACCATACTTGAGTAGAAACCAGATTACGAACATATAAAATGCCGATGTGCTTATTTTCAGTACATGAAGTACCTAATAATTTATCAAAAGATGCATTTCTCATATGAAGAAAATTATACTTTGTAATTCTTGAATGTAAATAAGTTCACAGACAAGGGTTATTGTTTTTGTCCATCATCCTGCAGCACCAAGTGCTGCATTTAACACCTGCCCATCTTTCCATCCCACCCATCATTTCAAATCTGTCTGCTAGAGACCACCATAGAACACAGCTTGGAAATGCCCTCTGTTTTTGGCTGCCCTCAACTGGGAGCCCTGCATAATCCTGGGGCCTCGGCAATTTCTCCTTAAGTAGAATGTCTCTGCATGGATTGTTCTAGCAGAAGTTGAGCACAAATCAAGAAACTATGACAGATCTAGGTATCAGCCATCAAAGGGAACTTATGATCTGCAACCCTCTGAATCAGTCTCCAGTTCTTCTTTGCCCACATAACCTCAGAGGAAGGAAACAAACAACAGCAAATGGGTTTGCAAATAAGTTTGCTGGGCCTCCGCTTCATCAGTTTTTGAGAACCCTTTATTAAAAGAACAGAAAGCTTTAAAGAAGAGCAAAACAAAATAAAAATTATCTAGCATTTAAAACAATTTTAAAGTTTTACATCTGCTAACACAATTCTCTTTAACTGTATTCATTTTAAGAGACAAAAATAAATCTAAATTACCTTGTTCCAACAATGTAATTCTACCTGTATTTTATAAAACAAATTCATCAGAACTTAATAGCTTACTCAGATTATTATTTTAAAAATACATTTTGATTTGACTGATACAATTTCAGTCATTATGGAATAACCTCAGCACTAAAAAAAAAAAATTTTAAAAGCCTTTTACACACTATGCAGTAGCTTCTGTATGCTCTGAGTTGAGCTTGCTCTGTGGTTGCCAGTGTCTAACAGTAAACAGCCTGCTGCATTTATTGGCAACTACTGCTGAAGGTCACACATCAGCAGTGAGCCTAAATTCCAGGAAAAAAAAAAAAAGCTCTTATGTAACTGCCGCCTGAGTGTTGGCAGGTGCCCAACTCGGCAGTTCACAGCAATGTAAAAAAGTAGGACACCTCACCCAAGGTTGGACGTCATGAGAACGCCCCCTGAAGGTGAAATTTAATAATTCTTATGGTTCTCAGTTTTTCTCCCTCCTCCCCCAATTTTATCAAGTTCACTATCAGTGACATCCTTTGCTTACAGAAGTTGCATGAGGTGAGGAAAGGTGAAGGCCTAATAAAAGCAGGCAGCAGCCACCCTGGATAAATGGAAATGTCAGACTCTTAGTTTTTTGTTGCAAAGTAATAAGGCGAAGTTGTTAGTTGTCCTTAGAGGTTCCAAATGCCAGTAATTCAGTGGAGGTGATATCTTAAATGCACAGAAATGGACACATGTACTGAGGTACTTTTAAACACATCATTCCTGTCCAAGGACACAAAAGCCAAAGTTAGGTGGACTACTGCTGTGCCACTCACTACCTATGGCCAAAGCCTGAGTATGTCATCACAATCATTACTTGATTAGCGTGACACTTCATAATCTAGAAAAGTGACCCATGCAATCATCTTTTGAAGCCATTCCTCCATACCTACTTGATGTCAGAAGCTACTCTCTGTCCTGTTTACGTGAGACCCAGATCATATGTGCTCATAATTCCATGTACTTTTCCTTTCCTTCCTTCCTTCCTTCCTTCTTTCCCTCCCTCCCTCCCTCCCTTTCCCTCTTTCTTTCTTGTATTTTTTTAGGGAAGGATCCACAGGGTGTTCAGGGTCTCACTAATAGACTGGACTCGAAGCGATCCACCTGTTTACAGCCTCCCAAAAGCTGGGATTACAGGTGCGTGCCACCATGCCCAGTCTCACTTGCAATCTCAGCATGTCCTGGGGGCAGGGCCAGCATGGCAAGCCAGGGGGACAGAACCCCTGGCCCCTGCACCTGCTTGTAGGCGCTTTAGTAGTTTTCCTTTCTAACATTTTTCCATGACTGACAGCTGTCATTTTACATTAATTTTTATTATCATTTCACTCCCATCAATACTGTATGCTCGTGTATGGCAGACACTTTATTTGAGACACTTATACAGTCCCCTAACACTATGACTCAAGTGTACCAACATTCAAAAATAAGTTAGAGAAGTGGCTTCACCATACACAGGTGTCAGTTTAAAGCCACGAATGGGCAGATAAGGGAACTTCACGGACTAATGGAAACATTCTGTCTTGATGTTGGGATAGCCACTCAGGATGTAAGGATCTGTCAAACTTTCAATTTAAGAAGGGCTGAGGGGACACCAATGGAAGCAGTGTCCTTTTATCCATCAACCCACCTGTCTCCCACATTGTCTATGAAAAAGATCTAATTGGAGCTAAGGCTGGGGACTCCACTTCTGTACTTAGCAAAAAATAAAAACAAAAACCCCTCCTATTCTTGGTATCAATGAAATTTTATTCTACAAGACAGCTGGGAGGGCCCATTCCATACACATCTCCTACAGGCATTCTATGCTTCTGTCCTCATTTCACCCTGGCTTCTCAAAGCCCTGGCAGTGATGCAGTAAGTATGAGCCTTTCTCCAAGTCACTCACCACCCATGTCTCCTGACCTTCCCATTTGGCCTTTATACACAAAATGCAGTAGCCCTTCCTCAGTCAGGGGTTATAGGAACCAATCTGTTTCAGGGCCTTTATTCAGCCATGCTCAGGATTTGGAATGTGAGCCTATAACTTAGGTGTGAGGACTGCCTGGCCTCTGGGCAGGCATGAGCTCTCATTAAACCACTACAGCAGTGTAGCTGTGGGCTGCAGGCTTCCATGCTGACTAAAGGCTTGCTGGGGGAGAAACAGTGGGCCTGTGGTAGTTTCCAGAACTGCATCAGTGACGAAGACCTATCAGTCATCTCTGGTTAGAGGGCCAAATCCAGTACCCAGAGGGACTGAGGGACAGGGTGTTGGTGTCCAATACCCTGAGGGACAAGGTTCTGATGGTTGCCAGGGGTAACAACGGCAGAGGAGATTCACAGTTGCCTCCTCAGGGAATTTTCAAAGAATCCAAGTGCCTGCCAGAACATTCTTCTTTTATAAACAGACAGTATTCTATTTCCTAGACTATAATTATAAACACACCTGCTCCAACTGTGGAATCTTTCCATAAGCAAGCAATAAACTCCCAGCCAGGAAAACCAAGTTGTATCTTGAGTAAGCAAACACATCAACTGATTACTATGGTGCAAAACAGTATATTAATAACACTGCAGACTGTGATTAGAAAGGCTTTTCCTTTCCTTACTTAATTTGTACTTAAGCAAATAGAAGCTCAACCTCAATAGTTCAGAGACAAAATTTAAATCCGTGAGGCATTTACACCTGTAGGTAGGAACAAGACTAGTAAAAGGCTCCAGCATACAACTTCAGCACAGGATGCTTTTCTAGTATAGAAATAACCTGGAAGGACCAAAGCCAAACAGTAAACAGCCAAGATCACTGTATTTGAAGCAATAATTAAAGCACCATGCTCCCTTTTGTTTTTCTCACTGCACTCCTCCCAGAATGGCCTCCTCACCCATTCATGTCTATTAATGTAAGGGAAACTGCATATGGGATTCAGCGTTAGGCCAGTAAGAAGTTGAGGCAGCCATGTGCCAGTAGTGCTACTGTGCAATCCGATTCCTTTACTGTGTGGGCTAAGACTACCCATTTAATATCTCTGAACATCATTCCAGAGGCAACTGGACCAAAGCCATAGCCACTCCTGTGGCTTTCAGTTTTGCATCTGTGGTTCCAAGTCTGCTTGGGTACATGCAAACCATTTCTCAGTATCTTTGAAATTATGGCACATTAACTGAAATAGACACTATAATAGGTGATATGTTCTCATCCAAAATAAGTTATTCACTGGTCTACCAAAAGAAAGAATACACTTCTAAAGTAGACTGGAAAAATGATTCTGAACAGCCAAATAAAACTGTGCACACTTGACTTGCTATTCAATTAAATCCTCTCCACTATATAGGCTAAGACCTCAAATTAATTTTTCTAATATATTTAATTACCATGCATCACCACCTAAAAATATGGCAAGGAATGCTGAAAAAAATATACAAAGTAAAATATGTAACAGACTCCGATATCCCAAATGAAACGGCCACTCACTTGTTAGTCTCCAGAGTAATTCTGAGTGAGTACAAGTAATTTCCTACTGGATGACATCTCACCTTCTGAATTTACACACAATTTTCCTAGAAGCCACACAGTCTATTCCTAACGTTACAGTAGAAAGTCTCAAAAAATACTTTAGAATTCAAAAATGTCTTCTGAAATCTTTATACCCCTCATACTCAGTACTTTTCGATGCACACACACCAAGAGAGTACTGGTTGTATTTTTCTTTCTTTTTTTACCACTTTCAAGCTATGCCGGTGCAATCATTTTCCCTGTGTCAGATGCTTCACATTCAGCTAGAAGAACACTTTATGGTAATATCAGAACTGAGTTAAGAGGTAAGTTAATACCAAGCATCAACTACAAATTCAATTGAGATTCTAGAAAATGAATGAAATCTTATCTAAGTTCAGAAAATCTTTATCTAGACTCAGATGGGATCTTCAAGGATGAATGGCAAACAAACTCATGGGGAAATGCTAAGAGACAGGACAGACTCCACTCACGTCCAGAAGGCACATTACACAAACCCAAATACTAGACGCTGTAAAGACCAGAGGACAGGGCTCACTGGAGGGGTGTCATGGAAACACTAGCATGGAACACTCAAAACAAAAAACAGTAAAATTAGGACCTCAGCATTATCCAATTCATCAATGGCAATTTGCTGGAAAAGAAAAAAGGGGGGAGAAAAAGAAAGATATATTAGGAAAAGGAAAGACAAATTATTCTTATGACTGTTTTACCTGAAATTACTATCAGATGGTGACCATTTAAAGTTGCTTTGGCTTTATGGACACTGCCACAGGTCACAGTGGTATCTGGAACAAATGGGCAAGATACTGCCATGCTTTATTCCCATGCCAGGCATCAAAGCTTATAGTCATTTGGCCAAGCATGCCAGGATCCTTACTCTTGCCTATAGACCCGAGAACCCAAGTCTAGCTGCAGCAAGGGCAAACTCCCCAAGCAACATTTTGTTTGCTTGTTTGTTTTTCAGAAGAAGGTAGTAAAGAATAGAGACACTAGAGTGTGATTAGCTCAGTTTTATAGGAAATTCTTTATTTAGACTCATTGGACTCAGTCAGAACCAGCACTGACTCCCCAAAGTAATAAAATCACTAGTGACTGAAGGAGGTAACACTTCTCCTGGGATGATAGGGCAGATTTAAGTGATATTAGTAACACAGCATTTACTCACATCAAGACTAATGCAGATTTAAAAAAAAAAATCAGAAAATTATTACAGTTATGTTCGTTTAAAGATAGATGAGTAATCTCAAGTGATTTTTATTCTTTCATTAGTGTTTAGTGTACTTTGCAAATTGAGGGAGCTTTCAGAAACAGTAGCAAAAAATGCTAGTATGCCCTTCATTCATATACAAATATGAATAAACATAAACAAAGAGGCTTTAGCAATTAATAAAGTAGCACTTCACATAAAATGAAAACCTTCTATTATTACCTGAGGCTTTGTGCACACTAGTGTGAAGCAGCTGCTACTGTTCAAAGGGGAAAATAGAATTTTACATAAACTGTGGGTTATCTTTTTACATTAATTCCTGACCTCTGAATTTCTTGCTAAAACTCTAATAACTTACATCAACAGCAGTTTAATAAAAAAAACTTGCCACGAACTACAGCGTAACCAATATACAAAATAACACTGCTCTCTTTTAAAATGGGTCCAAGGGGCTTGAAAATTTTCCATGTGCTACAGAGACATTTAAGTTAAATTTTAGGGATGTTTATCTATAGGAAATCTTGGTTTGGTTTTTCTTTAAACAGTTTCACTTGCATACTAAATTCAGAGTTTAGTAGGCAGAGCACATCCAGAGTGTTCATAAAATCCTAAATAATTTAGAAGTTTATTCTTTCTTACTTGAGTGGAGGGTGTTTGAGGCAGAGTCTCACTGAATATAGTAGCCCAAGATGGGCTTGCACTTGCAATTCTCCTGCCTCTGCTTCCCAAATGGGGGGATTACAAGCTAATGCTAACTTAGAGTTCATCCGTTTTGAATACCCTGGACAGAAAGATGCTATAACTATCATACAAAAATGTATTCCCCATTATTTTCATCATTGTTTTTAATGTCTCTTCATTTTATATTCACCCACTCTGAGAAGAACAGAAACTGTTAATCCTCTGCATGCAGTCACAACAGTGAAAGTGGCTTTTCACTCCTGACGGTTGCTATGCTTTGGGTGAGCCACAAGGTCTGTGTACTGGAGGGCTGTACCTCAGCATGGCGACGCACAAGTATGGCAGGGCCTGGTCACTGGGGACCCTCACTAAAAGGAATCAGCTTACGCTTGTGAGCCTCAACTCAGGTCTCCCAAGAACGACCCTCGGCCCACTGGCTCCCATCTCAGAATGTGATCTCTTGATCGCACCAGGCTCCTCTACGGCACCAGGCACCACTGGGCCGTGATGAGAGGCCAAATCCATGGGGACGCCTGATCTTGAACTTTCAGCCTCCAAAACTGGGAGCTAGAAACATCTCTTTTCCTTTGTAAAGTAGCTGCCTTGGGTATTTTATTATAGAAAATGAAAATCAGATTAGCACAGCCATCAGAATTCAAATCTGGTAGCAATCTTCTTCAGTCAGTCACTGACCTGGAGCATCTGTACAGTTCCTGGAAAGGTGCTTGGAGCAGTGGATGCAGACAAGTGGACCAAGCACTTACTATTCACTAATCTGATTCTTCCCAAGGTATCTGATCAAAACTGCAGGGTTTGGATGGCTTTGGGACGATCAGAAATATTAAGGCTGGACACTTTTCATTTGCATGAGAAATCAGAATTGAGCTGAAGTTTAGATATTTAAGTTCTGGAACATTTATGGTCTTGGGGCCACTGCTCCCTGTCGTTTACACAGGCATGTAACATAACAAAAACCTTCACATTACCTCTGTAAGTGGGCTTCAAGACATTCAGTGGGGCCAGTCTGTTCACTTAAAATGCAGAGATGAAATGCTGGTCTTTGGGGTCAGAGTGTCTGGGTTTGAATTCCTGGCTTCCTTGTTATGGGAGTGTGACCCCAAGCAAGATTCTATGCCTTCCAGAGTCTTCTCTTTTGTTTTAAAAGCAATTAATAAGAATACTGATATCTATCTCTGAGACTGACTAGAGATAAGGTAGAGGGTATGCTTAGTGTAGTAGTTGGCACATATCAAGAAGTCAACAAATGTTATCACTGTTTCAAAAGACATAAGAAACTAGTGACTGTTAAAAAGTGTAAGTCAGTCTCACAGCAGTTCTGGTTTGTTTAGTCTATTTATGAGGGAAGCTCTTGAGGGTGTTTTGTTTTTATTTTGTTTCAGGCAAGCAGGCTTAAATAAGCGTGCCAACATTTTTGAGGGGGATAGTAAAAAATGGTTTCAATTTCTTTTTTAATTAGTCACCTTGATTATATCCTAAAGTTGAACAATAGTGAGTGAGAAACACACCTAGGCCTCATCACCTGTAGGCTGATCACCTAAATAAACCAGGAACTTGGCCCCTATTACCAGGGAAGTGCAAAGGGCGCCACCCTGAGATGTGGAAACTCCAGGCTGTCATCTTGCGCCTACTACAGACATTCCATGTGACCACAGTCATGCAGCCTTGGCCCAGTCTGCTCACAGGCAAGAGTCATGCGATTCCAGGTGGTGCTAGCGGCTCCTTCAGACCCAACCCTGTCGCTGTGAAGACTCAGGAGAGGTCAGAGAAGCAGTATAGCTCCAGGCATCCCTAGACAGGGGTCAGTCATGGGACAAGTTCTACTTAAGAAGCAAGTGCCAGGAAACTGAGCAGGGGTCAGTACCCAGGCCAAAGAAGACCTCATGTATTTTTCAACTAAAGCCAAGTATTTTGCTTGATAAAGGCTAGCCTTCTTGATAAAGGCTCTACAGGAGTTCCACCCTTTAAACAGTTGGCCCGGGCCGGGGAGATGGCTCAGTAGAATAAGTGCTTCCCTGGCAAGCACAAGGGCCTGAGTTCAATCCCTTGTTACACCAAAAAAATATAAATAAACAAACAGTTGGCCCATCCTGGGACTCAAGCTTCTTTAGTTAGACAAGGACAGATGGTAAACCACTTAATATATTTTTAAAGAAACTTTCTGAAACAAAATTAATACCAACTATCAGATAGGGAGAAGCAAATACTTTAGTGCCCTCCACCCTTTTGGAAACTTCCCATAGTTGAAAGGCCCAAGAACCTCTTCTAAATCCCTGGCTATGGCTAATTAGCATTTATAACAGTCAAAGCATGGGGCAAGAAGTTTCAAGTTTATGCTGCAGATCTGTGGGCTGCTTACCAAACATTGGTTTCTAGGATGTCTTTCTCCATTTCATAGCAATTCCCACCCTTGTCTATCAGTATTTTATTTTCATTAACAGGGATGACAGTCCCAATCAGCTTAAAAAGAAATATTACCTTTCCTCCCTTTGTTTGTTGTAACTAATGTGTTTTTCTTTCCATTTGGTACAAGGGATCGAACTCAGGACCCTACATTTGTCAGGTAGGCACTTATGCTGCTGAGCTATATCCTGGTTTTGTAACTAATTTCTTCACCAGCAGAAAAGTGACTTGAGCAAAGGCCGAAGAACCTCTTCTAAATTCTGGTAACTTACTCTTCGATATTATCTGCATCTACCTGTCAGTTCTGCACCAATTTTAATTTTTCCACCTACTTCCCTCTATCTACCTGGGCTGCTATTGACCTCTGTTATCATCCTTTTTCCTTTAATAAGGACAAGACCTACCTAGGTTCTATATATTGATATGAATAGTTTGTCTCAGCATTTCTCACCTCAACCAGGGTCCTTTGCTTCTATTGCTTATATTCATAAACTCGAGCCTGGCAGGTTTGTTCCACAAAATACCCACTGAGCTATAGAAATCTATTTTCTAATTGCTGTTTTTATTATTGATTTTGTATACTTTAAACATTTAGAGTAACATTTGAAAGCCTTCTAATTTGGGTGCAGTGCAGCAGTGAATAGTGAGTAAGGATTAGATACTATTTTCTTATCCAAGGACTCTCACATGTTAAGTTGCTCTAATATTAATAAAAATATGTAGATTAGAAAGTACACTTTTATATTTGATGATCTAGCTGTCACTGCCCATTCTGGCAAGGAAAATAGTGATTTAATTTCAAGGCTTCTTCCTAGAATTGGAAAGCTGAGTTACTGGGTATTTTGATAGGTGAATGAGATTGGTACGTCTATTTATACATAGCTTCTGATGGTTACTAGCAGTCAATTAGTGGATAATACTGCTTTCAATGAAAACTAGCAAGAGAGAAACTCATGCGTATGATTCTTTCCTGAGGGCTAAAGCAGGCTATTGGATTTTTTACCCTACTGCCTCACACAGAGGCGTCAGGACCAGTCTTATAATCTCCCTGCTCACTGCGTGTACCAAGCACCAGGTGCTGGGACTGTCCATTTCACAATCTCAGTCAGGAATAGCGACGTGTATGCCTGCCTTACTTCCAGTTAGAACTGGAGGGAGTTTCAGAACCAAGTAACCCTAAAGATATGCTTAGTGGGAACCCCAAATTCAGGAATCCATACTTTGATATGCAAGAGGTATTTACTTCTTGGTATGAATATAAATAAGAAAAGTCTTATAGTACATCAGAATATGTGCCAGGCAGCCTGTCAGAGACAACTAACTATACTTGACCTTAAGGACACAGTCATATGACTTAGCTACCTTTAGGGACAAGATAAATAGTTGGGGTGGAGGGAGGTAAGCCAGTAATGGCTAAACTACAGTGGATTTTTAAACACCCTCACTTCTTTGATTTAGAAGCAAAATTTTAATATAAAAATAAAATTAGTACCTTTTCTCCATAGCCTCTATCTTTGGTCATCATTTCCCTTAGGGTCTGTAGGACTTTAATGCAAAGTTTCTCTTCATTCTCCTCTAGCAGCTGCTTAGTATGCTTTATTAACCTGCATGGGAGAAAACCACAGATTACAATCCTGAAACTATCTTTCAATTAGAAACACTTCACAAGCAACTTATTGTGACTAGTCAGTTAGAGAGCAAATATTTGTTAAGGGTTCCCAAGTAAAACACACTTCAAGGCAGTCACTGTGTGAAGGGTCGGCCAGTAACTGTGTCTCAAAAGTGACACCTGGTGGTATAGTGCAGCCAACAAGTTCGTAGAGCAGGAAAGACTACATTCTATACAATGGGGAGATTATGTTAGGGGGGTGCAGGGACCAGACAGAAATCCACTCAACAAGTGTGGGTATTTATCCACTAAGGACTTCTGCTGAAATATGCCAAGAATGTATCAAAAAACCTTATGAGCATGGTGGTTGGGTACACATACAGTGTTCTCTTATCCAGTCTTCTCAGAAAAGAACAAAACTTAGAGGCAATGTCTACCCCTGGACTAGACAAACAACTACCTTTAACTTGAAAATCAAATGAAGATTTCTAGTTAGAGAATCACTTGTTTCATCCACATTATGCCCCATGGCATAAAGTAAGAAACTATAAAACTGTTAGAAGACTGAGGTTGTGGTGGGCCTGAGATTTTTTTAAGACTAAAGGGTTATGTTTGTATAGCGGAACATGGTGTGTGTTTTGTCAAGACTTGCTGAATGGAAAACAGATGAACGGTCGTGCAATTAAAATGAGAAATTCTCACCAAAACAAAAAATGGTCATTAAGCAGAACTTAATAAACAAACTGACTTTGAAAAGGTCAGAACAGGAATCTAGCAAATGACCTTGTCTTCATCAAAGTTTAAATCCAGAACAATGCCTTCTCCAGGATGACAGCTTTGCCTGGTCATCAGCATTCTAGCCACTGACCAACCCAGAGAGAGAGGCTGCTTACTTGCAAATGAAACCACCACTTTCACATTTCTTTCTGGCATCTGTATTTTCAGGGAAAAGCAGTTCGGGTCTGTGCAGGACATCCACAAGCACAGATAACTCAGCTTGGACCAGAGGCCGGAGACGGTCCTCCAGGGCAGAGACGATGTCCTGAAATGGAAACGTGGCACTGGCTGTCAGCATAGTGGAAGACTGGATGCACCACGGTGAGAACACTAATTTCTGCTTTAAAATATGATACACTGAGTAACTTGCATACTATCTGACATCTTATTTCAAATTATTAGGTGTTGCCCAATGCTTACCTAAAGCACTATCTCCAAATACAGAAAACAAAGCACAAACAAGTCAACATCCCCACCACTTTTGAGATGGTTTTATGCTACTCAAGGGATCATTCTACATATTTTAAAATATGATACAAATATGACACAGAGAAATGTCTACGATATGAGTGTAAAAATGGTCAAACAACAGTATGGACCTACAGTGCTATTTTTATAAACAATATCCATATCTAAAGGATATATATATATGAAATATTATTACAACATTACTACTAGTTTTCTCTGGGTGGTAGGATTACAGATGGTTCTAATAATTCTTTACATAGTGATACTTGTCAGTGTTATCTTAATTATCAATGAGCATGAGAAATTATTTACATAACAGTCATAAACATGAGAACACAAATGAATGAACATGCTGTATCAACATGCCAAATACATGTACCCTGATAGCATGATGGTCTTCAAATGCAAAACACATAGCTGTAGGAAAGGAAAACAGAGAAAAGTTGAAAGAGCAGCAAAACCAACACAACAAACACCATTTGAAGGCAAATGATAGAAAACAGATGAGAAATTATCTTCAAAAGATGCTAAAGCCTGCTCTGTACTGACTCATAACTTAGCTAGAAGCATGCTAAGACAGGGGCAGAACACAGCATGACCAATAGTACAGAAGGGTTTGATAACTAGAGAGATTTGCATGAGAAAAGTGACTTAAGCTTTTCTTCATTTACTTCAATTGGGAATCAAACTAGGATCAATAAAAGAACTAATGCTCTTTTATTTAGAAACTATAATTAAACAGATGAAGATAGCTTTACCTTATTTTTAACAGAATCCTTTTAATTGCTCAATAGTGCTTAGTGCATATAAAGAACAGATAAATGAATCAAATAATTGTGATTTTTTTTCAGGGGCACAACTTTCTCACTAAGATTGTAAGAAAAGATTGCTACATGAGTTTCATAGCAGCAATGACTTTCACAACAGTAAAAAGGACATTTCTACAAAATCCTCGGGTTACCTTATCAATTTTGTTTTTGATTAGGTACTGACCCTTCCTTCAACCAATCTTTCTCTATGGTATTGGGACTGAAGTAGTTCTCTAAAATCCCCTTTATGCATTTCATGACATCTTGCATCTTTTGCAAAGTCTGAACTTGACACTGCAATTGGTTTGCACTGTATTGTCAAATGTATGACATTCAGCAATCAAGGAAAGACCAACAAAGATGGAGAAGCGATGGAAAGGGGAAGACGCTAGTGTTAAGTGGTGTCTAAATGGGGATTAATTATTTAAGTGGTCAGCTTGCAAATGAATGTTCTTATGACAGGACCTCAGACTACAGGTAACTGCAGAATGAGGATCATTAAGCCTCTGAACAAATCTTTATATTACCTACTAATATATTCCATTTCATTTCCACGAATATACATAATACATCTAAGGAAGTGGTCCATGGGCATATAATTTATGTAGCAGGAACAAGTAAGAAAATACTGTGTACCCAGAGTTACAAATCTGTATTTTCCTCCCCTTTGTAAAAGCACAGTGGAGTCAAGAAGCATTCCATTAGGCATCAAGGGAACCTTTGCTTAAGAACTGATTCTACCATGACAAGAAACAAAAATTATTAACATGGCTCATGAAGCCCTGCCAGTTCTCCTAGCGACAAGGGTTCCAGTCATACTGACTTCCCTGGCGTCTTTGAATGCACACTATTCTTTTTGTTTGTAATGGTCTTTACACATGCTGTTTCAGAGACTTGGTTACTTTATGCAATAATAGTTATTATGAATGTCACAGCAGTAGCAAGTGTCATAATAACAATAACAATTATAATAGCTGCCCTGAGTTGAGTGTTCATGATACATGAGGCAATATTCTATGTGCTTCTTGGGTATTGCTCTTTCCAGTGATCGCCACACATTACATCTTCTCAAATATGTGCTTCTTATGACAACAATGATTTCCCTTCCTTTGAAGAGAGGTCTCTTTTTGATACCCCTGAAATTAAGTAAGCTTCTGAAACTGCCTTGCCAACACAGCAGAGCAGAATAGATGCAGAATATCTCTGAAAGCTAGGTCATAAAGGAGTTATAGCTTCCACTGGTCCCACCCTAGAAATACTTATTTTAGGCCCCAGCTTCTGTGCTATGAGAAAGCTCAACTCAGAGCAGGTTTGGCCTGAGACCAACTATAGCCATCTAACTGCAACCTCACAAAAGACCCCAGCAAATATTTTGCTTAGCTCAGACAATTTTTGGAATAGCTAAAGAACATAAAATAGCTGTTGTAATTTGTCTCACAAGATACAGATCACTGGAACATGGTATCAAATCTTTTAATGCTAATATAATCCTCATAAAGTAGGTGTTATATCATCCTGTTCTACAAATTAGGTTGAGGCACAGAAAAGTTAAGCAATTTTTCCCAAGATTGCAACACCTCTCAGCAGCAGAGGCAAAACATGAACACAGGTGGTGACTTGAGTTCACCTTTTGACAATACAAGAATAACTCTCCTATTGGTGCTAAATGAATAATGCCTTTAATTTCTTTTGGGTCATTCTCATATGAAATTATTCTTTCAGGGATCAATACACTTGATTCCAGAGCCCAAATATCCCCAAGCAATGGGAAAATGTATCTTCATGACCTTATCTTAAGCATTCTCTTTGTAATACTTTTCTTTCCTATAAGAGCAGAGGCATTACTGTTCACAAAGAAAGCTATGAGTCTATAGCTAACCAGTTATTTCAAGAGCATGACCTGTCAGAAACTTTTGTAAGGAGTTTTGTTTTCCTGAGCCCCATATCCACTAGAACATGTGTGTATTTAATTACCTCATTGACCCTACCCCCTCTGGCCAAGCATGAATGTCCCTGGTTGTGCTTGGAAACCAGGTTAAGCTTTAATTCTCCCAGCACCAGGAATTACCTGCAATCTCTCGATGATATTCCGGTAGTCTCTGGAAGCTGCTAGAACAGAATCTCTGCGAGCAGCATTGCGAGCTGACAGCCGCCAGTTCATGGCTGTTTTCTGCACAATGTTGTGGGACTTCAGAAAGAGATTGTTGACTTGGCTGTCCAGATCCACAGGAATGGCGATAGCCCGGCTCTTGGCTACATAGGAGACATTTGACTTGTAAGGTTACAACTTTTGTGAGAGATGCCTTAGGGATAGACTTAAGTACCTGTCACCCAGAGTTTTCCGTATTTGTAACATGTCAGCTTACACAGTAGTGAGTGCAAAGACCGAAGAGCTCAATGCAACCTTGCCACCTTTTAGGTTATGATTTCCTAAGAGAAATTCTGGAGGAAATAGCTCTAAAGATCATGGAAATGCAATAAGGTCATAAAATTTAGGCAAGTCAGAGTGACAGCTCAACACGTTTTAGAGATGCTAATGTGATTACACATATGATTTATTAAGACAGGGAACTCATCTGGACAATAAACTGTTTTTCTAAAAGCTCTCCTTCAAGTTTGTTGTTCTAGACAACAATCTATGAAATGCTGATTTCAACCAAACATACTCCATGATAACATTCACAGTGATGTAAACTGTTCTGTGTATTGCGGCTCTTCTTTTCCTTGCTTA
The DNA here is from genome assembly GCA_004027165.1 of Ctenomys sociabilis. NCBI lineage: Eukaryota > Metazoa > Chordata > Mammalia > Rodentia > Ctenomyidae > Ctenomys > Ctenomys sociabilis. Next base: position 15,946 of record PVKA01011528.1, on the reverse strand, counting down.
GAAAAAGCAAATTCTAGTCTATTTAACCTTAAAAGAAAAATGTCAAGTCAAATCCATGGTAGGGGAGTGGCAAATTTATGTTGTTTTCCTAACAAAAGATGTTAACATATAAGTTGTTTCAGAATGAAAACCTTAGTATTCAGGTTTAATGGGAGTACTGGCAGTTTGCCATAAATAAGTGTGTTTTGGGTTGCAGTTGGGGTGTTCATCTCTAAAATGCTCATCATCAGTCCTCTACAGGATATGATAAGTACTTATCAATATGGATGGATCATGAGAAATTAAGAAAGACAGCAAGCTATTCTAGACCAGAGTAGCCTGGAAATACAGAACAGCACAGTGTGGTGGACAGGACTGCATTCAGGCACACAAGAAGGAAAATCTGGTCACATCCAAATCAGGTCTGGAATTTAGCCACCATGAGTCGCTGGTGTCGGTATCTTTGTTTTGATAAATGCACTGTCCCAATGTAAGATGCTAACGGGGGGAGTGGAGGGGGAGTATGTAAGAATGCCTTGTCTCAACTCTGCAAATTCTCTATAAATCTTAAATTATTTCTAAATGAAATACTTATCAAAAAAAAAGAAAGTTAAGCTGGGCTGATGGCACATGCCTTTAATACCAGCATTCTGGGAAGCTGAGGCAGGAGGATCAAAAGTTGAAGCCAAGCCTAGGCAACTTTGCAAGACTTTATTTAAAATTAAAAAATAAAATGAGCTAAATATGTAGCTCAGTGTTCAGAAAAAAGCTAAGACTGATAATCCTTGTTTGTATGTGGGAAAATTTCTAAAAACCCAAATAATTATTTCCTATCATCAGAGCTTAAAAACACTTGATGTAAAGACAGTGCTCTATTTATTGCATCTGCTGTTAAGAAACAAACAAAAACTCCAACATCCTGCAGACAATTAGGAAGGAAAACTAGTCATTTAAATCCTAATTAGAAAATAGACAACTTAAGAAAAGAACCATGATCCAGTAAATAATCTAACAGTTTCATATAGAAAGTGGAAAGTTGGAATAAGAATAATACAAAACTTAAAAAGTGAGCAGCAGGGCATACACTCATCTCAGCTAGAAACTCTGTGCCTGGATGCTTGCCATCCAACTACATTGTGCCAACATTCTGGCACAGTTCTAGACAGGAGGCACTTCCCAAGGGACACCAGGCTGAATTCTTGGACTGTCCTACATTCATGCCCTTTTGCAGTCCTCAACTCCTCTTGTATTTTCTTCTCACTGCCAAAACTACTGATCAGTCTCATCTTTCTTATGAGTTACTGAAGTCAGCAGATTTTAACCAGCTAACTTCTGAGAGAGGGACTCACTCACACATTTCCTTTAGTCTCAATAAGTACAAAATTCTATGACATACAGTTGTGCCTGGGGAATGGAGAGGGTCATCTGAGAATTTTCACTCTGCAGTGTCTATAGCAGTGATCGTGAACATCAGTTTCAGTGATATAAACAGCCTATTGTGCCACAGGTTTGCCACCACTGGTCCATACCTTAAAAAGCATAATTTCTTACCATGAAACACTGCCACATACATAGGGGAAAAAATGCTAGTACCCACCATATAGCAGTAAATATATCAGACAACTGAAACTTGGCAAAAGTTTCTAAGAAACACTAGTTATCCCTGATAGTTACTGAACAGTGCTAAAACCACACCTGTCTTCATCTCTGCTCACTCTAAAGGAACTACTTCAGGCAGATGACTTTATTCTCCATTCAAGGCAGGAAGTTTATCTCTTTGCACAGAACTTAGATAATGGGAGATGGGTTAATCATAGAAGGAGAGAATAGAACAGTGGCCACTAGAAGTTGGCAATGGCAGAAAGGAGGAGGGATGGAGAGAAGTTGAATAACATAGAGCACAGTAGAGTAAGATGGAAGGAACTAGTACTAGTACTCTATAGCACAAAGATAATTACAGTTCATAACTATTATGTATGGTATCTTATAAATTCTAAAAAGAGCTCAAATTCCTAGCATTGAGAAATGCTAATTACCCTGATGTGATCAATTAACATCATATATACCACCTAACTACACTGTATTTCAGTATAATATATCCCATATAACAATTATTAATGTCAATTAAAAAATCTTTTAGAGGTGGGGGGCGTAGCTCAGTGATGGAACACTTGCCTGGCACATATAAGCCTCTGCATTCTATCCCTAGAACAACACATAACACAAAAAGGACAGGGTCTGATAAAGTTGGGGTGAAGGGAGAAGACCTTTTTATAATTTCCTATCTAAGTGTTCTGAGAGGAGACATAGGGAGACTGCAAGAGGAGACAGAGTGCCACTTGTTGCACAGAGGCAGATGGAGCAGTGTGTGACTTCAAGAAAGTCTGCTCTTGGGATCTGACAGGAGCTTTACAGGAAAGTAAGTTTCCATTTGCTGCATTTAATGAATGAGTGTCCTGCGTGAGGGACTAACTTCTCAAGGACCTGAGTAACTTGCTTGCACTCTGACTTGCCAAGAACTGCCTAACATCTAACTATGGAATCTTACTTTTCAAGGACTGCCTTACTTTGGAACTAACTCACTCTCATTGTGGAAATGCTGGGCTGGAAGATAAAGAGAGTTAAAGAAGCAAGAAGACACTGGACCTGGTCTTGCCTTTGCAACTTCTAATCTGTGTAAATTTAGAAAAGCTAAGGTAGGCATAAACAGTAGGTAATACCTTTCCTCACATTAAATCCAGACTGACTCAGTATCTTACCTACATCAGAGAGCACCCGGATACAGCTCTCCACAGAGGCTTTTTGGCTTGGCATTAGCCAGTTGCAGTGGTAAACCCTGAACACGCCTTGCAGCAGCTGCACAAAGACTGGCTGGCGAGTCTGCAAGAAAAGAGGTCCAGAATGTGAGATGACAAAACTTTCCTTTGTAGATTACTGATAACTAATCAGAAATAGAGACTGTTTTGAAACATAGTAGACCCAGAGGCAAGAGTGGGAGAGGGTCCATGGTAAGGGGCTACATTCCACAGGTGTCTATGGTTATGGTGTTGAATGTCCCCCAGAGAACTATGTATTAAATGTTGGTGCCCTGAGTGGCAGTATTGGGAGGTGGTGAAACTTTTTAGAGATAGGACCTAGTGGGATGTCCTTAGGACATCAGGGAGGTGCTCTTGGAGGGGATTGTGGGGCCCTGGCCTCCTCTTTGCTCTCTTTTATGCCATAGGTGAAGGGTTTTCCTGCTCCCCAAGCTCCTCCCATGATGTGCTGCTTCCTGACAATCTCAAAGCTATAGGCCAATCAATCATGGACAGGAATCGCTGAAACTATGAGCCAAAAATAAATCTTTCATCTTAGAAGTTATTATTAATTTAAGTGCATCATGATAGGGACAGAAAGCTGACTAATAGCACCTATCTAGGGTGAAATATGTAAGTATTTCAGGCAATACTTCAACTCGATATAATCTAAGTCTGAGAACAGAAGTCAGAAGTGCAATTAAAGTTCCAGGACTAGTGCTCTTGCCCATGTACCACCAACTGTATGCTTGAGGCATATTACCTCCAAATTTTCCCGCAGATATTATGCCCTATGACTAGAACACATATTTTTGATCCACAAATACTAACTGATACTAAATTGTTACTTATATTTTTCTTTGGAGAATGTCTTCAAAGATGGAAAGACAAAAAAGTTCTGATGGACAGTTTTTATAAATATTCATTTACTATGGAAGAATACTTAGGAGCTCACTATATGACATGACTTATTCCTATCAATGAAGGGATAAATTTGTATTCACTTTAAGAGAACCTATACATCTACTGTACTTAATAAATTGGACATTATCTTTATGGATACACTAAAATTATAACTGGCTTCAACCCAAAGTGTAGTTTTGGACCCAAAAGGCAACAATGACTATATATAGCAAGCGATTCCAGAGGTCTCTGATTTGGATATGATTCACATAAACCCTCCAAACAAAAGTGAAAATGAATACAGTCTATTTTATTTATTTAGTCACTTAATTATTTATTTGTGGTACTGGGTATTGAACTCAGAACTCTGTGCTTGCAAGGCAAGTGCTTATTCTACTGCACTATCTCCCTGGCCCTGAAAATGAATATAGTAAAAAAAAAAAAAATAAGTGTCAAAAGCTCTAAAGAGATTTCTGAGATGAAGGAAAAACAAAGAAAGGTACTAGGGTAAAATAAATCTATTATAAGAAAATTTAAATGATTTATAAAACATTCAGCACTTCTTCCACAAATATTGTGCAGACAATTTCCCTTTATTAAGTGCATACTGTCAGATATACCACAGGACCTCTTTTGTTCCTCAGTAACAATTCTGTGACACAGGAGTTACCTTCATTCATAAATGAGAAATAAAGACTCACAAAGTATGAAAGTAAGTATGCAAAAGAGTTAATAATTGGTAGCAGAGCAGTGAATGGACTGCAGGGCTCTTTGATGCCAACAATCCATTCTCTGTCCACTAAGTTCTCCTGGGAACCAGAATCCCAGGGCTTTCTTTACTGAATAAATGTGATAAAATGTCAGCTTTATATTTCTTATCTTATAAAAATTAACAAAAATATGAAGTAATTTTTGATCACCTTATATTTAAATAATTGGATTGGTAAGTGACTAAATACACTGCAGCCAAACCTAGGTTCACCATTTCTTCTCCACAAATGTGGGGACACAGCTTAGTGAAACAGTGTCTGCCAGGCAAGCACAAAGTCATGACTTTTCAAAAATCACAAAAGGACACAAAAATGACTAGCTAGGAAGGTAAGGCATGAATTTCACCAGAAAAATAAGGTATGAAAGATTTTTTTGTTTACATAAAAATAGTATTAACAATAAAAGATTCAGAAATCCATAATCCACCTTTTCAAAAAATTAATTTTGTATTCTAAATGTATACAGACAACCAAAACCTTCCCAGAGAGTCCCAGTATTTATTTATATTGATGGTTTGCTTCTCTGAAAATTCTTGCTTACTGAGGCAAAAATTGGTTCAAAGTAAAGTAGAATAAGAGAGTAGTGAGGCTGAGGCAGGAGGATCGCTGTGAGTTTAAAGCCAGTCTGGGCTACAAAGTGAGTTCAAGATAGCCTAAACTGCATAGTGAAACCCAAAGAGGAGGGACAGAGGGAAGAAGCGAAGAAGGGAGGGAAGGAGAGATGGAGGGAAGATGGGAAAGAGAAAGGGAGAAAGAGACAGACAGAAACAGAGAAGCCATCATGGAAAACCAAAGAACAAGTATATGCTTAATGTTTTCCACTTTTCCTGACTCTCACATTCCTTCGACATTCTGGTTTCATAGTACTGTTTCATACCTCTTAGAGCACGGGCATTGCCAAAACAATTTTCATTTTATACTACAGAAGATACATGTCTAACCTGACTAACCCAAGCAGCTTTTCTGGCTGGCTCTCAGTGATGGCATACACAGCAAGGAACAGGTCCCAATGACTCACGGGGGCAGCTCTGTCAGGCTTCTTACCTGCAGAGTCGTACTCTGGTCTGAGAATGGAGAGCTAAAGAAAGTGGTGACAATACTCATCACAATTTCGGTAACATACTTCTCCAAAATTGAATCCGCATGTTTCCTGTCACTTGTGTTGTTACAGGCCTACAAGACAAATGTACACTTTAAACATTACACCTAAACCTAGGCTGAACATTAAGAAATCCATGATCCTTACCAATTAACAACCTTAAATGAAAGGCAAAGGCCTGCTGTCAGTGTTTATCCCCTTAACAGAAGACCTTAGCAAAAGCTAAGTTCTGTATAGTGGATAAAGAGACAGAAAATGAGCTCAGATATCCTAGGGTATAGCATCACACAACATTAATAAGGTTGATCAGTGATAGCCAAGGCCACTGCTTGCAACTCCTACCTGAGTCAGCAAGTCCAAATTCCTGAAGAGGACAAAGAGGCACAGTAATCACAAGAGCCTCAAATTCTACCTGAAAGTGAGTGGCCCTCCATTCTACTGCTGCAAACCACAGGCTCACTCTCTATGATCAAAAGGGTCAAGTGTGCCACTGAGGCCTAGCTTGTCTGACACGCTGGTCCCCAAACGCTCTTCCATTCAACAGAAGTTTTCCTGAAACACTGTTTAAAACAGCACTCCATGGTGCACAATAACTGAACACCAGATTTTGAGATAAGAGAAACATCTTACATTTCAGCTGTCCTCTATTTAATTTTGATGGTTTGAGTAAGATTAGCCATATATAGGGTTAGAGAATAGACTTTATTACTAGATTTATTAGTTCTATAATCTGAGATATAAAATTGATTATGCTAAAAACAAAGTAAAGGAATAAAAATACACTTTTATTAGCAGACGATCATGTTCTAACCCTAATAGTGGGAGATTTCAGAACATAGTCATGGGCCGGCCAAATAGCTCTGTGGATTAAAGCACCTGCAAGCAGGCTCAGGGGCCAGGGGTTCGATCCCTGGGCCTGCTGTGCAGGCTGCGACCCCAGGGCACCCTGAGAGGGCAATTGAGACTGGGTATGGTGGCACTTGCCTGTAATCCCAGCTCTTGGGAGGCTGTAAAGAGGAAGATCACTACAAGTCCAATCTAGCAGTGAGACCCTGAATACCCTGTAGACACTAGTCACAAGATGAAATGAATACAGCATTAACTAATTATAGGATTAAGGAGCAATTTAATTAAAGGGTCAAGAAAAGGCCAGTGGGTATCTTTCTAAATAAAGCTTTACTGGAAAAAAGTCAGGTTTGTTGTGTAAGTCAAATTTGTTGTGCTGTCATGGATGCTTTTGTGCCAGAAGAGCAGAGCAGACTGGTCACAGCAGAAATGTGCTGGGCTTTTACAGGAAACTTCACAAAGTCCCATTAATGGAATAAAAAAGGTCTAATCCACACCCCAAATATGAGACTAATGGGAATAACAAAGTAGGAGACATTTGAGACTTGAAAGAAATACATATGTCTGTGAAACCAATATCAGAATACTATTAATCAACTACAAAGAAATTTTTTTTTTTTTTTTTTTTTTTTTCCGGAACCGGGGATTGAACTCAGGCCCTTGCGCTTCCAGGGAAGCGCTTATTTTACTGAGCCATCTCCCCGGCCCCACAAAGAAATTTAAGTTCATGCTACTACAGTCATAGATTACAAGGAAATTAAGTACATTTTTTTTTTTTTTTTTTGGTCTTTTTGAGACAGGGTCTCACTATGCAGTTCAGGCTGGTCTTAAGCTCAGTTTGTAGCTCAGGCTGGTCTCAAACTCACAACAATCCTCCTGCCTCAGCCTCCTGAGTGCTGGGATTACAGGCATGCGCCACCATGCCCGGCTCTAGGTACATTTTTCTTAATTTTCTTTTATAAATTCTTCCCTCTCACTATTAAATGTATAGTTAAGCAGAAAAAATACCCCACATTATAAGACTCCTTAGTGTACCTTTTCTTATTTAAAAATCACAATCTTTCTGTAATTCAGGTATATCTCACGATAGTTCTCTGTAGAATCCTGTTACTCACTCCCCAATACTACTAAAAACCTCATATGACTCCACCATAATTTTGTTAAGGCATAGTCCTGTGGCTGAAGAATAAATATTGACACCAGTGGAAAATCAAGTAAGCATCCTGGAGATCACTTTGGCTCTGGGTTAGAAAAACAATAGAGATGCTGTACTTTGCAGAATCTTCAAAATCAGATTATAAAAGAAAAGATTCTTAAGCTCCGGGATGTGTCTCTGAGAACAGATATACTACAAAGAAAAAAATCCTTATAAATTTTAATTATATCCCAGATTGTCCAAAATTAAATCCATAAAAGGTGAAAAGAAATTATCTTCCCTGAAACGATAAATCAAATGTTTTCAACTAAAACATTCAGAAAAAAATGAACATAGAAAAGGGATATAAATGCCTCCTCATAGCACATATTATAGTAGAAATGATGGAACTATTTTGTGAGACAGATAAGATACACACACTCCCTCTTCTGTGTGTGTATCTATCTTTGTCTCTCTCTCTTTCTCTCTCTCTCTCTAATTCTACTTCCATAAAGAAATTCCTTACCCTGCAGATGTCTACAAGGAAATTTTCAAACAATTTCCACATGTGATTGCTGGTGTAGATCTCCTTCATTTCGACTTCAGTATCCACATAGCAGTGATTCAGGAAGTTAATATATGCTATTTTAACCTGCAAGGACAGAAAGATAGCTTCTATAAGAAAACACCTAGGGGTTGGGGAGATGGCTCAGTGGAATAAGCGCTTCTCTAGCAAGCACAAGGGCCTGAGTTCAATCCCTGGTTCTGCAGAAAAAAAAAAAAAAAAACAGGTAGACATATGTGGGACTAATTAACTACATCGTTCAAAGAGGAAAAAGCACAGGTCAAGATGGTCAATCCATCTGTCTATGAGCTCTGATTTCTGTGATTTGTTCATGCATCAAATTTATAATTAAGCATAGTTTCATGATCTCAAGGTAAAGCATGTTTTCAAAACACAGACTATAAGAGAAAAATCAAGTGTGACTATAGCAAAATTAAGAATTTCACAGCCAAGCATGGTGCTGCATACCTGTAAACTCAGCTGATGCCATGAGTTTGAGGCCAGCCTGGATTACACAGCAAGTTCAATGCCAGCCTGAGTTACATAGCAAGACACAGTCTCAGAAACCATCCCCCCCCCAAAAAAAAGAATTTTTTTTTGTGAGAAGGTATTATTAAAAGAGTCTAATGGCACAAGATCAGAGATGTTTACACTTCCTATCTCAAATTTAATCTTCTCTATAAAGTCAACATTGAAACTAATCTTTGAATTCAATTCAGTTCTCATTCAATTGGATTTGAGACCAGAATAAGGAAAGACTTAAGTTAATTACATAATTCCTTTCTGATTCCTACCAGAAAAGCAAATTAAAACTGTTGAAATGTATCACATGTATATGAATCTCAAATTATGGTAACATATTGTATTGAAAGTCTGAGAAAAATACAACCTCATTTTTTCCTATAATTATTATTATCTCATATCATAAATTAACTCTCCTTGCAGACAATTACAGTTCATGGATACACTGAAACATAACTTTATATAACTCTAAGAAAGAGCTCTGAACTATATGGACTGATTTCAGAAGTTTCATATGGAGGACTTTACACAGAATGTGTAGATATTAAAGAAGCTCCTTACTTCTTTTTGGAGAAATAAAGCTCACATAGTATGTGCTAATATACAAAACACTAGAAAAATAAAACAAGAACATAATAAATTACTATGCGATGGGTGGAGGGAACAGACTGGAAGACTTCATAGTTTATCTTTTCAGTCTTTGATATTTGAACTTTTCAAAACATTAATTTTGCAAAAACACTAGTATACATTTAATATGGACTATACATGCTCTACATATAGTTTATTTAAAATATAAACTAAATATATATCTTAAATAAACAAGAAATTATACATTGTATGATCTAATTTTTTGTTATCAATATATGTGAATGGAAAAAAAAGAAGTCTAAAAAAGTTTAACTTCAAAATTTAATAGGGGGCTGGCAAGATAGCTCAGCAGTCTAAAGCGCCTCTCAGGGACTGCGGTTCGATCCCCAGCACCACATGCCATGCCAGCCCGTCCTCCCAGTGCGGGCTGAGCTGACCTCCCCCCCGCCCCACAAAAAAAGAATCCGTGATGTGTAGCAAGACACTGTAATAAATAAATGAATTTAAAAAAATTAATAGGTACTCTTGACAGTTGGGGGGTGGATATAGGTTATTTCTATTTTTTTATTGATTACATGTAGTTCTTCTTTTTCTTTTTGGAGACAGAGTTTCACTGTGTAGTTCAGGCTGGTCTTAAACTCACTATGTAACCCAACCTGGCCTCAAATTCCAAGCAATCCTCCTGTCTCAGCCTCATCAGTGCTGGGACTATAAGGGTGTGCCACCACACCTGGCTTCTAAATGTTTTACAATAGTCATTATTTCTGTAATAGTTTTTTTGTTTTGTTTTGTTTTAAAGAACTTACAGTGTGTGCCTACTCATATGATTTGTCTCTAAACCAATTCTTAATCATATTTCTGAGAAGTTCATTCAGGTCATATGTTCTTTGTTCAGTAAGTAGTTCTACAGAACTGAAGCCTACTTCTCTTCTCTTCTTAAGCAAACAGAAAAAGACCAGTGCCCCAGCCATGTCTCTTTCACACAAAATCCATGCTTAGGAAAATGCTGCTCCAGCCAAACCAAACCCCTCCTCAAAAGGAACACCAGTTCTCAAAGCCCAGAGGGCTCGCCAAGGCAGGCCACTGTGTTGCCTGCCTCAAGACCACAGTCCCATAGACTGCAGGGACATGGGCAAGAAGGGCACACCCAGCACAAGGCCCATTTACCTCAGGGATGCAGTCCTCATGGGTGACTACACGGACAATGTCATCCAGCGGGAGCAGGGAGTTGCACTTGATCTCTGTATAGACATTCTTGCCCTCAGTACACACGGCCAAGAGCTCCACCAGGTGGATGTGGTACATGAGAGGGCTGTTCTCATCCATCCGGTCCCGCTCTGACCGCATCATTTGGATGAGAGTCTGGAAAGAGGCTCTATCATTGTAGAATACAAGGACATCTTCTCCTGAATTCACCAGCTACAGAAAGAGCAGAGCATATTTACATCATAAGCCTTCAGTAATAGGACCACCTTACAATGTTCTGTTTGCAGAGACAGAGAGCCCTTTGGATTCATCTCCCCAAAGCAGTCTTATTTACATTACTAAACTCATCTGATTTCATTCATTTATAACTTACCAATTAAAACTTCAGCATCATTTTAATGCATGAAAACAGAAATACCACAGTGAGCCTGATATGAAAAACTAGTAGAGCAATGCAAGGCTTGCATACCAGTTTTTACATATCAAGTGACAATACACACTGCAAGCTTACGCTTGTACTCGTAACTTAGTAATTGGGCTTTGATTTTTCTACTTTAAAAGCTTCTATTTTCTTGTTATGTTTTACAAATTACCCGTTTATAAGCCTTTTATCCAGTCGTTTTAAAAATGGTATTCCTTTACAAATCTTATCTCTTTAGCCACAAATTACCCACTTCTAATTAGGTTATGCTTTCCTTTCAGCACTCATTGAGAAGTCCAGGCATTCCTATTCATAATCCCCACCCCAGGATATGACTGCTGATAAATCTATTTAATGATGGATCAACTTCAGCACTGCATGAGATATAAAGCATCCCAAAAGTCTGGCACACAAGTTAAAATAATATAGCTAATATTATTTACTTATTAACAACTAGCATTTAGGAGCTCCAGTTATGTACCAGATACTAGATAAATTCTTTAAATAGACTGCCATCTCTCACTGAATCTCGGTTTCTTCATACAGAAAAAAGGACATACAGTATCTGATTCAGAGCATGTTCATATTTCTAAGTTGCTGAGAATACTGTCTAGAGGAGATGGTAGTCTTCCAGTAAATGTTAGCTATTATTTTCATCATTATCTCACTCAATCCACATATTAACTCCTTAAGTACACCACACCCTCATTTTATATGGATGTTTACTAAAAGCTTAAGATGTTGGGTCAAATGACCCCAAGTCACCCAGTCAGAAAAACACTATGGCAAGATTTGGACCCCAGGCCAAGCCAATTCTTAATCACTCTATTCTATCCTACTGTCAAGATGAGATTACAAAGCCAAGTGTTAGGTGAGTTTGGTCAAAACTTCATTTTTTAAATGACAGAAGTAGTAAATATATGTAGAAGCCACAGTCACATGTTTGGCAATGAGGGTCTGACTGGTCAGAGACAATTCGCACAAGGAGCTGATTACCAATAAAGAACCAAACAAAGCTAGCCCTCAGTTCCACACACCAGCTGTTTTACCCATGATTCATCAAGTAAAAACATTTCAAGTTTCTTCATACATAGCATTTACATATCAACTTTTTAGGTGAATAATTAAGGAAAAAGTCATAATCCACATAAAGGGAAGCTCTGCAGCTTCTGGGTCCCAACTACAATCAGTATTTGTTCAGTATACTTTGTGGTTCATTATTCCTCTTGCATTTGTCTTTCAGAAAAACCTAAGCCAAGCTTCTTCAGAGTTAACAGATTTAGGACAATGAAAAAATCAGCATGCGCGCGTGCACGCACACATGCACACACACACACACACACACACACACACACACACACACACAAATTAATTCTGCCCTTCCATATGGCTCCTGGAGAGGGTGCCAGCTCTTACACATAATATTAAATATAGTAATTTGGAAATTCTACAGACTACCAGGTGAAAATATACAGAAATATAGTATCACCTCAGCCATCACCATGTCTTGGCACTTTTTAATAAACTTTCCTTCTGCCTTGACAATTGTCTGCAAGAACTTAATGTATTGGACATTTCGACCATGGGTCTCTATACAGTGGACAAAGTGCTGGACCACTCTCTCGTTGATCTCGCTGCAGAGCTGGAAATTGTTCATGAAGATGTGCTGCATTGTAACTGCCTCTAGGATCTGGCATAAGGACAGGAGCATAGGGAAATAGTGAAAAGTGAAAAAAAAGATGATTAGACTAAAATTATACTCAGACAGAAGCAATGAAACCCTTGAAGATACACCTCTCATTCTCATCTTTATATGACTTCTTTAGTAAACTTTCTCATTGACATATAACAAACATAGAGAAAAATAAATGAATCACGAGTAGTTAGCTAAATAGATTGCAAAACAAACATCAGTAGTCAGATCAAGATACAAAACAGGCCTTAATACCCCAACCCATAATTTAACTTCTTTCTTACCCGTTCTTGAACCCTATGTCCTCTTCTTCACCAGTATGTAGGGTGCATTGCATACAAATGCAATAATGTACTGATCTGCTCTCTTGCTGACAGGCACTTGTGTGAGGGCTCAGTTCTAATATTTCACCAATATTACAAATAGTTCTACTCTGAACATATCTGTCTTCATCTTATGATAAACTTAATATGTACACTGCTGTTGGGTTTAGATCCAAGAACACAACTGCTGTGCTACAGAATATAAATATGTGTGGCTTTAGAAAATACTGTCAAACAGCTTTTGAAAGATGTGAAAAATCTACATTCTATAGTTTAGCTATTCCATATACTTGTTGAAACAGTATGGTCAGGCTTTTTAATTTCAGTCAGATCTTACTACCAAGTCAATTTTCTTTTATCCAACAACTTGTCACCTGGAACACTTTAACACACATATTGCCTAACTAGGTCTTCCCCAATAAGGAGTAGCAAATCAAATTTCTAGCCATTTTTATGGCTGGATTGCCTTTTTACTTGATGACTTTTTTGAGTATGTTATATATTCTGAATATGAGTTCTGTGTTGAGACACAAACAAATGTCTTCCATTATCTGTCTTGTGTTTAGATGTTTTTTTTTTTTTTAAAGACACATTTATTCAGCATCATGATAAGACTATTACATTCAGCAATCAACAGCATGGGTGCAGAAAAAGGTCTACATTAAAACTCTTTGTTGGAATGCTTTCCACTTTCCATAGAACAGAAACTAAAATAACCTGTTATACAATTAGTCACAAATACAGTCCTCAAGCTTTTTGCCCATTCACATGAGTATTGTCTCAAACATGTCTTATTTATAGCAGCCCTGACACCACTGTGCCTGTCTGAGTTCACAAATCTGTTGTGACCTGTAGCGTCCCTGTCACTTCTCTGGCTCTCCTCTCCTGCTAAGCTTTGTTTCCTGGGAGTGTTTAAAACCTTCTGCCACTGCCATAGCTACTGCTGCCGCTGGAGCCACCATAGCCACCTTGATTTCATGGTTTGGTGAAATATTGGCCTCCACCACCATAGGGCCCAGAGCTTCTGCCTCCAAAGTTTCCTCCCTCCATGGGTCCAAAATTTGAAGACTAACTCTTGTAATTGCCAAATTCATTATAGCTTCCACCACCTCCATAATTGCTTGTAGCACCTGATGCACAGAATTCTAACAAAGTTCAATTTATCAGTATTTTCCCTTGTAATTAGTGCTCTTTGCATACTGTGCAAGAAAATTTTGCTTACAGTAATAAAAATATTCTTATGACATCTTCTACAACTTTTTTTTTAACTTTTTACCTAGAGTTATTGAGTTTGGGGTTTGGTATAGGTAAGAACTTCAGTCTTTTTATCTGTTCCCTTTTCTTTTCCTTAACACAATAAAAAGGTAATGTTAACCTATGACCAAGCACGACTTTTTTGTGGAAAACTCAAGCACGACTGAGCATGTATGAGTAACTGTGTGTGTATGTTTGTGTGCATGCACACACACAAAGCCTTATATAGTTTCATTTACAAAGCCAAAAACTAGACTTTGCCTAATTGTTCATTAATATGGAAATGGTTTTCAAAAATGTACAGCCATTTGATGAAATAACATTTAATTACCAAGAAAATTAAATAAAATTTGTATATTTTGGATCTGCAAAGTTGGCCATGATATATTAAATGGAAAAAAGTCATAATGCAAGACAATTATAAAGGATGGCATCATTTTTAAAGAAAAATATGACACACACTTTATGCATTTAAATGTGTATTTAACAAGCTAAAATGTAACATAGATTGTTTTATGTGGCTATATTATGTATTCGGCTGCATGCTAAGACCTAGCACTTCTGTATCACTAACTTTGCTACACTAAAGGATATTAAGAAAAAACAAGGCTATATCTTCTTTTCCCCCATACTACTTGCCTCTTTTCCTGGCCCATCCGTCTTATTCCTCATACTATGGGGATTATTTATGTCCTGCTGACAGCTGGTCACAACGTTCCTCTTTGGAATGAAGGCTGCACTACAGCAAGTTCCAGACACCACAATAGCAAAAGAACAGGCTGTTCCCTGCCCTCCTCCCTTCCAGGTTTACACACAGACTTCAAGTCTTACCCCTGGGTTGAGAAACAGGTTTATGTGCTTATGCAGCAAAGCTTGATTCTGCTGGTTGCCTGCACAGAAATTCTGCAAAAATTCATGAGCCAGCCTCATAATTTCCTGCATCTTGGTGTCTTCGGCCTGTGTGGGAGGAAAGAAATGAAAGGCAGTGATTTGGAGGCCAGGATGTGGGCTTCTGCTGCACCCCAGCATTTCCTACTGAGGCAGAATTCAGGGAGCCTGTGCCCCAGCCCGCAGTGGGTAAATACTGAGGCTGTACACTGTCTGCTCTAAGAAATGAGAGACTTATTTATGTCTCATCTGTGAAAATGGATTCTCTCCCATCATCCCTGGGCACAAACAAAAAGATTTTATTCAAGAATTCAACTGCCCAGCAAAGGCTGAAACTTTTGATGCCCCATTTCTGATAGCAGGGCTGACAGGAAGGGAGAGTTAAACTTTCTTCCTGGCAGCAAGGTCCTACATTCATGCCTGGGACACACTTTTTCAGTTCCCCCAACCTACGGATTAGCACATCAACTTGTAGCAGTTGGTAATAAGGGAGAATGAAAATGTCCCTAAGTTATAAATGAGGCCAAACTGCAGTAGCCTTAAATTCTTTCCTTGTCATCTCGGGCACATAGACATAAGAATTAGCTTTCTTTTCTTCAAAATGGGAACAATATGCAATATCTGCTCTGGGCATCCCACAGACTTATGTGTCCCCTACCCAAACAATATTATATAATTCTCATCTCATCTATTACAATTCCTTAGTATTTGTAGATTTAAAAATCCTGTCAGTGGACAATTATATAAACACACTACGGGGGCCAGGGAGATGGCTCAGTGGAGTAAGCGCTTCCCTGGCAAGCGCAAGTGTCTGAGTTCAATCCCTGGTTTGGCCAAAAAAAAAGAGCCAAGAGTAACCCCAGTATTTCCTTAAAATAAAATATATATATTTAAAAAAAAATAAAAAAAAATAAACACACTACAACCCTAAATAAACACGTAAGATAGTAAAAACA
>PVKA01011527.1:21175-60723 GCA_004027165.1 Ctenomys sociabilis | reverse complement strand
GATGAATACACACTTCTCAGAGGACGAAATTAAAGAAGCGAACAAATATATGAAAAAATGCTCCACATCGCTAGCCATTCATGAAATGCAAATAAAAACAACACTGAGATACCATCTCACTCCAGAAAGAATGGCTATCATAAGGAAATCAACCAACAACAAATGTTGGAGAGGTTGTGGGGAAAAGGGAACACTTCTCTACTGCTGGTGGGAATGTAGACTGGTACAACCATTGTGGAGGTCAGTATGGAGACTCCTCAAAAGAATAGGACTAGAAATCCCATTCAAGCCAGCTATTCCCCTACTGGGAATTTTCCCAAAGGATTTGGATACACTGTATCATAGAGATATATGTGTACCTATGTTTATAGCAGCGCAATGTGTGATGGCAAAATCTTGGAAACAACCAAGATGTCCATCACATGAGGAATAGTTGAAAAAGATGTGGTATTTCTATATAATGGAGTATTACTCAGCTGTTAAGAATGATAAGTTTGAAGCATTTATACTGAAGTGGATGCCACTTGAACATATACTCATAAGTGAAATAAACCAGACACACATGTGTAAATATCGTATAGTCTCCCTAGTATAACAAGCGAAAAGCAGAAATACAAAAGGAAACATACAACAAGTAAAATCAATGGAGTCAGATAAGGCAAAGTGAATGACATATGCTGCAACATACTTATCTGCTCTTCTTCTGGATGGTTAACAACCTAAGTTCACAGATCAAAGTTGGAGAAATAAAAGAGCCACAAGGCCAACCAACATTTTGGCTCTAGCCTTTCAAGGTCAAGGAAGCCTCAGGACATTGGAGATCCTGTACTGCAATGTCATGAAACTCAGTTGAGCTCCAAATTTTCTGAACAAGGAGATTATGGAGCCACAGAGGAAAGAGATCGAAGTTCTATAGTGTGTCTGGGGAGAGTCACATCAAGAGCAAACGTTCTCTCAGGTTCTCACGGAGAGCAAACTGGTCAAGCATTGGCTGCGACTCATCCACATGGATGACACAGACAAAGGATCTACAGAATAATGTACAGGACTACAAGATAAACCCTGAGGGGACTTCACTGACCACATAAGAAACATAAAGTACATGTATTGGTATATAAGTCTTGCACTATCTAGGTCTTAACCATCCAGCAGAAAAGTATAAAAATGAAGTATACATCGCAGGGCCATAATATTAAGCTGAGCTGTAAATGGCTATGGTCAACAACTTCTTCAGATAACTCACTATTGTATTAGAATGCTGGACTGTGTTGGATTGAGTTGTTGAGTTCAGGCACCTGAGTCCGTTGAATGACAATGGAGTCCCTATCTCTGACAGATGTAGACAAAGGAGGGGTATAGAAAGACGAATCATGATGTATGTGTATAGACAGTACAGTGGGAATAGATAACACTGTGCTTCTGCATAATCCTCTGAAAGGCAAAATTTGCACTAATTGTGGTTGGACAGTATATTATGTTGGCTTCTAGTACTATGGCAACTACTAGGAAAATAACAAGGTAGAAAGTATTAATTGTTGAATGTTTGATGTAATTCATCTTATAAAAATAAGATGTGCAAACAGCTACATTCTCTTAATTTACTGATAAGAGACATACGGTATGATAATGTCTGTAAGTATAATATCATGTATACACCTTCTATGATACCAAAACATTATGAAAACAGTTTGCAATGTATTAATTTATGAAATCCATCTTGTCAAGGTATCTTACTACTGAACCATCTCCCCAACCCTTGTCAAGGTATCTTAAAACTGTCTCATCGATATTTGTACTTCAATAAAACAAAAGTAAAATAAAAAAAAGAAGATTCTGGTATTGGATATTACATTTTTCATGTCCATTAATATTTGTTTTATATAGTTGGGTGCTCCCGTGATTGGTGCATACATATTTATGAGTACTACCTCTTCCTCTTGAATTTTTCCCCTAACTAGTATATAGTGGCCTTTATTTTGCTTGATCATTCTTGGTTTGAAGTTGACACTCTGAGAACAGGATTGCTACACCTGCTTTCTTCTGATATACTGCGGAATATAGTATTGTATTTCATCCTTTCACTTTAAGCCTATGAATTTCTTTATGAGTTAACTGTATTTCTTGTCATATTGTTGGATTTTCTTTCCTAATCTACTGTGCCAGTCTATTTTTCTTAATTAGTCAATTGAGTCTATTTATGTTGATGGTTATAATTGATGTGTACGGACTTAAGCTTGACATGCCATTTACCTATTGTTTACTCCTTTTTCTCCTGTTTAATTGTTTGCCATATTTATTTGGTTGCTTCTATTCTTATTCGTGGAGTTCTGATTACTCCCTCTCTAGAACATCTTTCAGTCATCTGTGTATGGTTGGCTTTGTCATCATGAAATTCTTTAGTTGTTCTTTGTCATGGAAGTATTTCACTTCTCCATCAAACTTGAAAGAGAGTTTTGCAGTGTATAGTAGTCTAGGCTGGAATTTGCATTCATGGAGGACTTGAAGTACTCTGCTCCATGCTGTCCTTGCCTTCATGGTTTGTGAAGAGAAGTTGGCCATAATTCTGATGGGTTTTCCTTTGAATGTGATCTGGTTCTTTTCTCTAGCAGCTTTCAGTATATTATTCTTGTGCTGGACTCCAGGGATCTTGATTGCTATATGTTTCGGTGTGTTTTTAATTGGGTTGGGGTTTCTTGATGTTCTGTATGATTCAGTTACCTGGATCTCAGATTGTTTCCTCATATTTGGGAAGTTTTCTGCTATTACTTCTGACCATTTTTTTAATGCCATTTATATTGACTCCTTCTTTCTCATTCATGCCTATTTGTCTCACATGGTTCATCTTCGGATCATCTTTCAAGTGAGGAACTATTTTTTCCTGCATCCTAGTTGTTTTTAAGAGATCCTTCCTCACCTTTTCACTAGCTACACCAGCATCTTCAAGATCTGAAATGCTGTCTTTACTTTCACTCAAAAACTTTTGCAAGCTTGTGATTGGATTTTTAAGTTCCTTTGTATCTCTTTGACTCTGCTTCATACAATCTATTTCTTTCTTGTATTGCTCATTCAAGGAATCTGTAGTTTTCTAATCTCCTCTTTTTTTTTTTTTATCAATGTCTTGCTCTCTGCTGGTGTCCTAGGCACTTGTTACAGGTGGGCTTGGTGTCTGAAATCACATTTTGTTGTCATTTTGTATACTACTGTCTTCTGACCTTTGTTGTAGAGCTTTGGTGTAGTTATAACCTTAGCTCCTAATGAAATTCAGGTGTTTATCTAGAAAGTTTAAATTTATCCATTTGTGCCTTCCTTGAGTCTGGTTGCTGTGCTCAGCTCCTTCCTGCTGCAGCCCTTGGAAATGAACCTGCTGTGCCCTTCTGGTGAGATGTTGTGCTCCTGGACTTGCTGGGTGGTTCTGTCCCCTGCTCTCTCTGCAAGGACTACAGCTTCACAGTTTCACCCTACGCCTGTATTCCAGGCCTGAGCTGTATCTGAAGGAGACAAAGGGGTTAGGGAAAGAGGGAAGTTCTCTACCCACTCCCTAGGCCTGGGCTAGGGCTGGATCTGCCAATCCTAATGTGGCAGAAGTTCTCACTCACTCAGCGGGCATGCAGGGAGGCAGAGTGGTGAGGGGGTCCCAAGGGTGCAGAAGCCGGTCTCATTCACACAGCATGCCTGGGTTTGGACTGGAGAGGTCCTGCTGGTGCAAGGTAGCCAGAAGCTCTCCCACACACTAGAGTAAAGATTTTGAAAATAGCTATTGATGAACTTTTTAATTTCTGCAAGATTTATAGTAATTTAACCCTTTTCATAGCTTATTGCTTGGATTTGATCTTTTCCTTTCCTTTTTAATGAAGTTGGCTATGGGTTTAGCAATTTTATTTAATCTTTTGAAGAACCAACATTTTGATTGATTAATTCTTTGTACAATTTTCATTATTTCAACTACATTGATCTCTTTCTAATCTTTATAATACCCTCCCATTTTTGCCCTTTGGTCTTGGTTTGCTCTTCTTTTTCTAACAGTTGGTGGTGTACCATTAGGGTCTTTGTCTTTCCACCTTCTGTATTGCTAATGTGTGAGTTCACTACTATAAATTTCCTTCTGAGAAATATTTTTCTTTCATCTCACAAGTTCCATTAAGTTGTGTTTGAATTTTTGTTGGACTGTAGGTATTGTTTAATTTCTTGTTTAATTTCATCTGTAATGCATCGTTTGTTGAATAGGTTGCTATTTAATCTCTGTGTTTATCTGATTTTTATAGTTTCTTTTGTTATTAATTTCCAGCTTTATTGCTTTTTTGTCGGATAGTATGGGATAATTTCTTTATTCTTACATTTACTTAAGCATGATCTGTGGACTAGTATGTGCAGCTGAAAAGAGAATGTATTCACATGTTGTTGGGTGGAACGTTCTGTCTATGTCCACTAAGACTATTCGGTAAAAGGTGCGGTTCAGTTCTGCTAATTCATTGCTGTTTTTCCTACTTCACCTATCTTTTTGAGATCAGGGAGCATTAAGGTCCCCTGTTTAGACTGTGATCTTGGTCATTAGATTTTTCATGTCCATTAATTTTTGTTTCATATAGTTGGTTGCTCCAATTTTAGTTCATCCATATTTATGGCTATTGTCTCTTCTTCCAAAATGTTTCCCCTAACCAGTGTGCAGCGACCTTCTTTATCCAATTTGACCATTCTTGGTTAGAAGCTCAGATTGTCTGTGAACAGGATAGCTACTCCTGCTTTTCTCTGAGCTCCCAGAGCATGCGAGTGTTGTTTTCCTCCTTTGACTTTCAGCCTGTGAGTTTCTTTATCAGTTATATGTGTTTCTTGTGTCCTGCATATTGTTGGATTTTGTTTCTTAATCCACTTTGCCCATGTATTTCTTTTAATTGGTGAATTGAGTTCATTTCCAATCATAGTAATACTTTAATGCATTTAATTATATCTGTCATATTACTTTCCTGTTGACTATTTCCTAATTTTTCCTGTTTTTAATTGGTTGTTTCTCATTTTATTTTTTAATAAAAACAAAACACAGTACATTTTGTATTGTGACTTTCACTTCATTAAGTGCAAAAAGTATATAACAAATTTTTAATTAACAGTGAAAGGCAATCTTGAAGTACAACTTTTCTAAACAAACAACAGCTTCTAAAAATAATTAATATTTTTCCATAAACTGGTATATTCTGGACCATCATTTACAAAACTGGAACACTTATTTACCACTAGCATCCCACTATTTCAATAAATACTGAAAAAGATGTCAGCATCACTTTCAGATTGCTTTACATAATTAACCTATAATAATACGCACCTGGCTGACTTAACAATTGTATTCTACCAAAACTAATCCTATTCTATACTTGCACTGTACTTTATGTATTTATTTATTTATTTATTTATTTATTGCAGGACCGGGGATTGAACTCAGGCCCCTGCACTTACCAGGGAAGCTCATATTGTACTGAGCCATCTCCCCAGCCCTTTGCACTGTACTTTATTTATTTATTTTTTTAGAGGTTTTAAATTTATGAATTTAGTCCAACTCATGATACCACACTTCCAAGAAAAATGAACCTTTTGCACAAGAAATTTAAATAAAATCATACCAAGATACACAAAAATGAAATTGTCCAAAATTTCTTGTAAAGAAAAAAATGATTAAAGTATATACATAAGAAATATTAGCTATGGAAGAACAAAATTAAATAGCATCTTCTTATTGATGCCTTTGAGTCTCACATTGTTCATCTGCATCATCTTGCAGGTGTTGAATTATTTTTTCCTTCATCCTGGTTGTTTTTAAGAGATCTTCGCTCACGTTTTCACTGGCTGCAGTGGTGTCTTTAAGGTCAGAAAGTCTATTTTCACTTTCACTGAAATGGATTTGCCAGCTTGTGATTGATGTTCTAATTTCCTGTACATCACTTTGGATCTGTTTCATACATTCTATTTCTTTCCTATATTGCTTATTCATGGGTTCCATCATTTTAATATTCTGCTCTATTTTTGTCTGTGTACTCTTTAGAAGCACTTAGTACTTCTTTGATTATACTTATCACTAATTATTTTACTTCAGAAATTATTTCTGATCTGATTTCTTCTATACCTTTCTTCAGTTGTTTCTTTACTTCAAATGCTATTATTTCAGGTGTGTGATTTCCAATTTCCTCTATGCTAGTGTCTTCTGCATTTGTACTGGGTGGAGTTGGGGCCTGAGGCTGCTTTTTGTTCCTCCTCTTTGTCATTTTTGTGTACACCGACTTTTGATCTTTGGTGTAGGGCTTAGAGTTATTATCTTAGCACCAGGTCCGGATCTATGAAGTTCAGACTCCTCCAGGTGGGTGTGGCTTGGGTCTGGCTGCTGTGCTCCACTTCTTCCTGTTGCAGTTTTGCAGGTGAACCCTTTATGTCACTCTGGCAAGATGTTCCTCCTGAATAAGCTTGGTGGGTCTTGCCTCTAGCCTCTTTGCAGGGAGTTCTGCTGAAGGCTTCCATGCCAGGTCTGAAAACTGCACTCTGGGTCTATTCAGGATCCGGTGGCCCAGGCGGTCTCATGCCCTGATTTTAATTGTTTGCCCTGCTTGGTGGGTTCTTTCCATTGGAATTATGGTCCTTTTGATCCCTTTCTAGGATATCTTTTAATAATCTGTATAACGTTGGCTTTGTCATCATGATTTTTCTAGTTGTTCTTTGTCATCAAAGTATTTTACTTCTCCATTAAACTGAAAAGAGAGTTTTTAAATCAATCTGGTTTGGAACTTATATTCTTGTAAGGCTTCAAATGTTTCACTCCACATTGTTCTTGCCTTGATTGTTTGTGAGGAGAAAAGTGCTGTTATTCTGGTGGTTTTTCCTTTAAATGTAGTCTCTTTTCTCTAGTGACTTTCAGTAAGTTGTTCTTGGGTTGAATTTCTGGGATCTTGACCATTTTCTGCTAATGTTTTTTTGGCAGAACCACGTATTGAACTCAGACCCTTGCACTTGTGAGGGAAGCATCTCCCTGGCTCCTATCTGCTACTTCTTGTGCTCATATTATTTTTATGCCCTTTGTGTTGGCTCCTTATTTTTCATTAAAGATTATTAGCCTTGTGCTGTTTATCTCTACATCATCTTGCAGCTGTTGGATTGTTATATGCTGGATTCTAGTTGTTTTTAACAGATCTTTCCTTATCTTTTTACTAGCTGCAATGATGCCTTCCAGGTCTGAAAACTCTACCTTCACTTTAACTGAACCAGTTTTGCCATCTATTAATGGAGTTTTTAATATCTTGCATATCTCTTGCAATCTGCCTCATGCATTCTATTTCTTTTTTATATTGTTTTTTCAAGATTTCCACCATTTTTCTATTTTCCTCTATTTTTATAAGTGTCTTCTTTAGAAATCTTTGTAATTCTTTCATTATAGCTGTCATTTCTTTTTTTTACATGGGAGATTATTTTTATCTGATTTCCTCTATATAACCATTCTTTAGTTATTTCTTCACTTCATTTGCTATGATTTCAGAGATTTAAGGTGTGCGACAGACAATTTCTTCTGCTAATGTTTCCTGGGTTTCTTCTATGAGGGCTCAGAGCCTTACATTGCAGTTTGCTTCTTCTTTTTGTCACTTTCTATTTCAGAGGGAATCTTTTATTTTGTTTTCTATGATACTTGTTGTGAAGGTTAAATAGTAAGTAGCTGTATCACTGTAATCAGAATTTCTCTATAAAGTGTCTATTTTTAGGTATCTCTCTTGTGTCAGAGACTCTTGCTTTGTGTGCTCCCAAGATTTCTGTGTGTGCCTTTTCTATTGATTGAGAGTGAGGTGTTTTGTTTAGCCCTTACTCCATCTGTCAGCATAAGGTTGTGGTGAGGATATTACCTAATCACCTCCCTATATCAGTAATCAAGGTAAAACACGTGGTTAATGCAGATATGGTCACCTACTTACAATAGTATAATTAGGAATGCCTTCAACAGGTAGTGAAATTGACAAATTATAAGCACTTGTAACTATTTATTTATTTTTTTTTGTCTTTTTGAGACAGGGTCTCGCTATGCAGTTCAGGCTGGCTTTAAGCTCACTTTGTAGCTCAGGCTGGTCTCGAACTCACAACAATCCTCCTGCCTCAGCCTCCCAAGTGCTGGGATTACAGGCATGCGCCACCACGCCCGGCCACTTGTAACTATTTATATTTATATTTCAGATCATAGGAGCATATATTATAGCTATGTAAGAAATCAAATCTTTTTAAATTTGATCCCCTGAGTCTGGTCCAGGCACCTCACCTTGATGGACCTGGAGTATTCCAGGCAAACTAGTTCAGCCAATGTACGCCCTTGCACCTCCATGCCGCAAGGAATTTCACCTTAGGTCTGGGTCTCAGCCTGTACCTTCTAGCTCGGAAGTAAGCTCACTAGGTCTAGTTCTACTGAGCTTGGACTTGATCAGGCAGACCTTACTTTGGTCCGACCGCTGGACTCAGCAGTTGCTTCCATCCTGGGTCCCATAAAAATGTGTCTGTAAGTTTTGATTAATTAGTTTCCATCTCTGACTTCCTGTGTGCATTGTGGACCCTTGAATATTTGTGCAACATGTGTGACCCTCAGAGAGAGACCACTCAGAAGCCCTCCTGGCTCTGGATTCTGCAGAGAATTAGGCAAAACTTACCTAAGGAGATGCAAGGCCTCCCTTTTTCCACATGTCTATCACCATGGAACAGCAGACATGAGCCCATTCATCCTCAATACCCATTGTTTCACAATCTGCATAAACAGATGGAGCAGCCCACAGCTTCCATTCCAGTGAATGGAAGTCTATTCCATTCACACACACACTCATTAAACTTCCATTCCAGTGAATGGAAGTCTATTCCATTCACACACACACTCATTAAACAGAAAGTTGGGGAATAAAGCATATAATGCCCTTTCCTTAACACTCGTCCTGATTAATTAAGGTGATATGGACTGAGGAGGTACCCCAGTGTTCCAAGCACATGCCTGGCAAGTGCACAGGCCTGGGTACAATCCCCAGTACCGCATTCATTCTGACCCCCTTGCCACGCTGGCGACTGACACAGGGTGAGGTGCTGCATTGCTGTGATATCAGCACTGACCCAAAATGCTGATGAGTCTGAGCTGTGTCCTGACCATGGACCAACGAATTAATAATAGCGTGACCAATCTCTTCTTCTGTGTGAGCTGAGCACGACTGGCAGACAACTCCAACTGGGGTGCCCCCAGGTGTCTTGTCCCATAACCACCTATTCTGTGCCCTCCTCCCTTTTGGATCTCCACTCATTGTAGAGCCAAGAATCCTCTTCTAGACCTCAGAGAGGACTTGAGAAATCTCAAGAGAGGATGTTCCTGTCAGGACCTGGAGGGATCCCGCTGTAGCCACAGTGACCAAAACTAGTTACCAAAGAGGTCGGGACAGCCAGCCTTTCTGGTCTATGCACCAGACACTACAGCAAGCAAAACCCCACAACAAAACACAGGATTTAGAGACAGACTTATTGTATGTCCATGGGTACTGTGTGAGATCACTCCCTGAATGTTTATTAGGCTCAGATGACTCAGGAAAGGATGTTCTACTGTGGTTACAATGGGAAGTACTGATAGAAGGAGTTCAGAGCAGGACTGGTCAGCTAAAGTCAGGAGTCTACCTGATTTTGGGATTCACTGCACATGGAATATTCATAGCAACTGTCAAATTCATTTTGCATCTACCTATGGCTAAGAGCATAAGTGGTTGATGTTCATTGATTGTAAAGCAAGATGATTTGGGTCCTGCCTGGGTGCATCGTGAGGATGTGCTCAGAAAGTACAGTAATAAGCACTGGTTGATGCCTTGGGAAAGAAAGGAAAGCAATTCTTCCTGCTATTGAGATTGCTGTCCATTGTGGCTCACAGCTTATGGAAGGATATGAAAAGTGGAGATCCCAGGATACAGTAAGGAGGCTGACTGTTGACTTTTTCACTGAGCAATCTTCTATTAAAATAATTAAAGCCCAACTGAGCCTGAGAAAATTTGTGAGCAAGACAAAGGCATAATTGTGGGATGATAGGAAAAATTGCACATCAGGGAGTAGGGTTCTGCAGAGTGATAATTTAATATTGTCACTCTCTCTGATAGAGTGAAAATATTAAATTTAAGCTCCAGGTGAGAACTTATGATAGCCAGGAAATCCACATGCCTGAACATAGAATTATGACTCATGGAGCCTCACCTTTAAAACAGGAGCAGTAGAAACACGTCCAAGGGAGTCTCAGCAATGAGTTGACAGCACCACATTTGGCAAGGTGAGTAGAATTCAAACACATATTCACTGATCTCAACTTTACTTTAAATGTTCTTTGAGAAATAAATCTTATCTATCTTATGCTAAGACAGGAGTTGTTCAGAATATCTGTGAGTTTTCGGAATCTCATTCTGAGATCTTTGAAATGCAAGCATCTCAGGTGGGCTGAAGGACAGCAACTCCAGCAGTCATTATACCAGACATAACAAACCATGTCTTTCCCTGTGTCCAAAAATTGGAAGCCAGGGAGATGGCTCAGTAGAATAAACGCTTCCCTGGCAAGCACAAGGGCCTGAGTTCAATCCTCGATTCTGCAAAAAAGTAAAATTAAATAAAATAAAACTTGTCAAAAACTGTCTGCCAGGGAGCCGGGCGTGGTGGCGCATGCCTGTAATCCCAGCACTCGGGAGGCTGAGTCAGGAGGATTGTTGTGAGTTTGAGACCAGCCTGAGCTACAAAGTAAGCTTAAGGCCAGCCTGAACTGCATTGTGAGACCCTGTCTCAAAAAGACAAAAAAAAAAAAAAAAAAAAAAAAAAAAAACTGTCTGCCAGGAACTCATGGGTGGGAATTTGTATGTTTCCTTATTGCTTGCCTTGATCTATCAGAAAAGTGTCATAGTGCTTGAGCTTCTATGAAAGTTTTCATCATCCTCAGGTGTCCCTTCCAGTAAGACCCTGTCTCCATGGCAGCTTTTTACAAAATGTGAATGTTTCATTCTTGATGCAATTTTGCTCTTCATTGTGGCCTAATTGTTCAAGTTTTCTTAGCGCTGTACATTCATTAATGCATTATTATTGAGTTTGCTCTCTGCTTGCAGATGTAAGCCTCCTTATGCTAACAGAGTACATATGCTGGTAAATTAATTGAATAGGGACACTATTGACAATAGAAATTACAGTTGCTGTTTAGAGACTGCTCACCATACAGTTATTGACCATAAATTTTGAAAACATTATCTAAAGGCTGAGAAGATAGGTCAGTGTTCTAAGTTCCAGCCTGGCAAGCCCAATATAACCTGGGTTCAATCTCTGGTACAACATGCCAGGCCAGCCCTTCATCATGCTGGGTGTGGTGGCACCTTCCTATAACCCCAGTGCTGTTGAGGCTAATACAAGAGGATCACTAGTAGTCTGAACAGCATGGGAGACTCTATCAAATAAACAAATAAAAGACTTTTTAAAAAGCAACATGAAGTAAGTTGTAGTTTCATGCTAGTCCTATGAAATAAAACACATTGATTTCAGTTTTTTATTCAAAAAATTGTGTCTGAGACTTATGCTCTAACTTTCCTAAAGCATATGTTATTGTAACCAAATTGGATATCCTACATGTACTGAAGGAAGCATGTCTTTAAAATAGGATATAGGGCCAGCCAAATAGCTCAGCGGAATAAAGTGCTTGCAAGCAGGTGCAGGGGCTCAATCCCGGGTCCTGCCGTGACAGATCACCCCTGGGGAGAGCTGAGACGGAATTGAGACTAAGCGCAGTGATGCACACCTGTAATACCAGCTCTTTAGAGGCTGTAAACAGGCAGATCACTATGAGTCTGATCTAGTAGTGAGACTCTGAATTCCCTGTAGACGCTTCCCTAAAATACAAGAAGAGTAGGGCCTATTTGTAAAAGGATGTCAGCCAGAGATGATGATGTGGGCCTGTAATGCCAGCA
The DNA here is from genome assembly GCA_004027165.1 of Ctenomys sociabilis. NCBI lineage: Eukaryota > Metazoa > Chordata > Mammalia > Rodentia > Ctenomyidae > Ctenomys > Ctenomys sociabilis. The sequence goes on along the minus strand of PVKA01011527.1, from coordinate 48,766 downwards.
CTTGGGAGGTTGAGGCAGGAGGATTGCCTCAAGTTGGAGACCAGCCTGGGCTACAAAGTGAGCTCACGGCCCAGCTGCACTGTATATCAAGACCCTGCCTCAAAAAGACAAAGTCAAATAAATAAATAAATACAAAATAGTATATAAAACATGTTTCCCAGGACATAATGGATGAGAATCCACTAAATTCTGCTGTGATGTTTAACTTTAGTCAGAGAGAAAATGAGTTCATTTACTGAAATCCCCACATCTTGGCCCCTGTGCAATTCAGAGCTGTGGAGTGTGAGGAAATTAAGAGAGAGCAAGTGACAGGCAGAAGCCCTGGACCAAACACACAGAAACAGAAACAAACAGGAAACCATCTGAACACCCCATATGGATGCTGAGATGTATTGAGCACAGTGATTTTTTAAAATTCCATTATCAGGCTGAACAATAGATCAGCTCGTATTCTAGTCTTGCTAGTAAGTACTGCTGAGCTAGGCAACTCTTGCAGTATATTTCATCCTGAGTGGGACAGTAAGCATGGTGTCCTGGTATTTTTGTTGGTTTGTTTGTCTGCTTGGTTGTTTGGTTGGTTTTTGTTGTTGTTGTTGTTGTTGTTGTTTTGGTTTGGTTTTTTTGTTTTGGTTTTGGGTTTTTGTTTTTTTCTGGGGGGGGTTATATTTTAGGGAAGAGTCCACATGATGTTCAGGGTCTCACTACTAGATCGGACTTGTAGTGATCTGCCTGTTTACAGCCTCCCAAGAGCTGGGATTACAGGAACGTACCGCCACAACCAGTCTCAATTGCCCTCTCAGCACGTCCCACGGGTGGGACTCACATACCAGGCACAGGGTAGTGTCATATTCTATGCTGCTTTGATATAGCACAGACCTTTCCACCTCTCAGCAAGGTCAGAACCATTACTGGTATCCTGTAGTCTTCGCCTGAAGTTCAACAGACCTGCCTTGAAGTCTACCTTATGTACTTTGTGTTCTCAAAGGCCTTCAGTGCATTGAAGCCTAAAGATTCTTTCAGCTTCTGTAGGAAGTTGAGCACACATCGAAGCATAAATTTCTCTGTGACATTGGAGCTCCTAGTTGTGTAAGTGCAAAGGCCTTTCCAGGTGTGAAACGCACACATACACTTGTATGTAAACCCACATGCTTCGGTGAAAATGAACAAAGCAGGCTACTCCCCCTCATGGGTCAGGATAAAGAACACATAGAAGCAGGATGCAAGATCAACACAAACATGGTTCTTGCTTAGCCATGCAATAGGTGTCAAACATTATGATGACACTATTTCAGTGACATCACTCCATACCATTGATGATCTTTTAAAATTGATTACTGAAAATCTGATGAAACTGAATTGAAGCATGCAATGATCTGGGCTACAAGCCAAAGCTATGTACTCCTGTAGAGCATAGCCATGAGCTGTCCTTCCCCCAAGGGGAAATATTTTCTAGTGTGTACCCATCAGTGGAGCCAGGATGGTTCAAAACAACTTTGAAAAGGCAAAACTGGGCCAGTTCCAGAAAATTATGCTGTCTTCCTCTAATATTACATAGTGGATGGCAGTATCTTCATGTTATCCATGGTAATAAATAATAACTGCTATGATTTTATCTGACACAATTGCAGGTATTGCCACACCAACTGAAAAGTGTTCATTTCTATCAAGTTGTTTACAACCAGACAACATAGTACCTTACTAATAGAAAATAGAAAGATATTTAAATTCTGTTCATTCTTTATTTGACTATTTTTTGTATTTTTCCTTTTGATAATAAGTACTATAATTCTCTACAAAAGCTCTTCCATAGAAACTTAAAAATATTGAACACTACACTAAATACTATAGTCAAAAAGTTTGAAACTGGAAAAAATTTAAACTAAAAATAAGCGCAAGTATATAAAGCAATCCAGGTTGGGGAGATTTCTTGGTGTGACTCAACAATGTTTCTGTTGAACATACGTAGAGGGCATAAGAATTTGAATAAGTATAAGCTTTTACTATATTGGAAGTAAAGAAACTCTGTGTTGTTAATTTATACATTTCAATAGTACTCTTCTGCTCAGCCTTGGCACCTGGAAAGATCCACATGAAGCAAGAGGCAGAGACCTTTCAAAAAATATCTGCATCTTTACATGGTATGACTGTCTCTTACATTGCAGAAAATTTCTATGGTATTAAGTTTTATAATTATGTATATGTCATCATTACTGACACTTTCCTCAAGCAGGTATATGCTGCATCTGTTCTTCCTACTAAATTAGAAATGCTATTTTATATTGTCAAGGGAACCATCCTTGCCTTTCTAACTGGACTTGGCACTATAGGGAACATCTTTTTATGTGTGAATTACCTACTGATAATTTCAGGAAAAGAAAAGAAATCTGTGCACCTTATTCTCATCCATTTGGCCATTACAAACACCATAACTCTTCTCTCTAAAGGAATGCCAAGTGCAGTAGCTGCTTTTGGTGTGAGAAACTTCTTGAATGACATAGGCTGTAAGATTGTTGCTTACCTCAATAGGGTGGCCCGAGGCCTCACTATCTGCACTAGTGGCCTTCTCACAGTGGTCCAAGCCATCACCATCTGTCCCAGAGACTCTAGGTGGAGGAAACTCAAGCCCACATCCGCATGGTGCATTCTCTGGGTGCTTCTTTTTTTCTGGGGCCTTAATTCTCTGATAGCCATAAACTTACTTCATTCCATCACAAATAGCATGAACTCTTCACAGGTCAGTAACGGTGAGCACTATTGTCATTTTCTACCAGGGAGTAAGAAGGAAAAATGGATTTCTCTCATCTGTATGGTGCTAAGGGATGTGGGGTTTTGGGTAATCATGGGGGGAGCCAGTGGCTACATGGCTCTTATTCTTCACAAACACCACCAGCGGATTCTTTATTTGCAGACCTCCAAGTTCCTCTACACAACTCCTCCTGAAGTCAAAGCTGCTCAAAGTGTTCTGCTCCTCGTGCTTTGTTTTTTTGTTCTACTGGATAGACTGTCTCTTCTCTCAATCAATATTTTCCTCCTCAGTTTATCAGTCCACCATAATAAATGCTCAAGTATTTCTCACCCTTGGTTATGCAGTTCTTAGTCCATTTGTATTGATTCATAGAGAGGGACACCTAGGACAGTGTTGGAGAATTTTGGGACAAGAGACACATTGAGACTGTACACTTCTAGATTCTTTTTGGATTATGTGGAACTAATCAAACTAAATTAGGTTTCATAGATGAGGATTCATTCTCAGACAACTGCACTGGACTCCTGAAGCCTGAGCTCAAAAAAATACCATAGAAACATCAAGCAGTACACATATCTGAATCTCCACACAGGTACCCTGATGAATTAGCTTTAATTCTCCTATGTGTGCTGGTGTCCCTCAGACCGATGTGATAGCAGAAGGGAGGCAGAACATTTGACAAATTGTGTTAGTCATCAGCACCCAGCAATTTCATTTCTCTATATGATCTTCGTGATATATTTTTGTCTTTGAGAGTTAGGACAGGAAAATCTTCTGTACAGTATTATATACATTATTCTTTTCCCACACAGTAAATTCTAGCCAAAGGAATTACTGTTATTTCTACTTGAAAATATCTGTAAATATCAGTTGCTACAAAATGTGTGTAAGAACGGTGGTTTACAAATATTTAATGATGTACAAGAACTAATTTTAATCAATAAAAGTATAATGCAACAACAAAAAATTTCCAAGTGTCATAGAAATATTTTAATTTGTTGTTGTATACATAGTTTTGAGAAGACTTTGAGAAAGACTAAAATGTTGGAAGAAACTGAGTAAATTAATATATACAATAAAACTTCATTTAATGCCTTTTGTATTTCTCTATTTTGAAACATGTGAATTCAGCTTTTTTGCACAATTGAAAAACAAATTATGTTAAAAATACATGAGTTTTATTTATCCCAGAGGCACATGTCTTTAGAGTTGTTTCTATGTGTACTTCAGCTCTAAAGTATTTCTTTCTTTTCTTTTTAAGTATTTCGGTAGAACGCATGAATATTTTAATCAGATACCTGATGCATATTTGAACATAATTAGTGTATGTCACATACAGTCTATGCACAGAAACTCACACTAGATCAACATGCCTGCACCCATGGGGAAAATCCTCCCCCCTCATCACTGTCCTGGCAGACTTTTAGGCTCATTATTGATACCCATACCTAAAGTGCATGTCTCCTCATTCTGCTAATGTTGAGCTATTTCCACAAAAATTTCAAGTCAGTTCTTTGTGATATGATTTTCTTCTTTTATTTGCTGTTGATAAAGAGATTTCCTTCTGAATGTAACAGGCTTAAATGATTACAAGACCAGTGCTGTTTATCTCAGATTCATAGGAAATATTTTTCATATGGAAGACTTTTCTTTGTGTGCAGCATAAAGAACAAGACAGATAAAATTCTACACTAGCTATTGCAGTTAGACATAACTGGAAGGTAACCCAAGAGCCTGGCAGGACAATAAAGGTGATGTACCTCCCTGAAATTGAACTTTCTTGGCAATGAGGAGGTCCTGACTTCAATGCACAGAACCATACAAAAAAGGACAAAAACTGAAACTCATGTAGAACACCGTAGTAAAGGCCCACAGAGATCCAGTCAAGCCCCAACAAGAGCTGGAGGATTTGAGTGCTGTAAGGTAACCACAGCTGTACAGTGAAATTTTAAAAGGCCAAGACCCACAGCAATGCTTCGATGCTATCGATGAGCGTATCATTGAGCTGCAGGGAATGACTGATGCACAGAGTCAGCACACAGAGCAGAAAACAGCAGAGGCCTGCTCCTTAGGGAGCCCATAAGTACGAGTTTCGGATACAGCACAGCTGTAAAGTCTGCATCCAGGAGGATCCTGCCACCAGCAGTTCAGGGCTCTTATTTTCTTGTCAATTGCAACCTGGAATTGTCAAGTACAACTCGCTTGATGACAGCTCAAAGCTTAGCATGGCAGGGCTTCTCCACTCTTGATTCCTTAGTCCTGACCATGTAGCACAGGGATACTTATCCTTCTGAGTATGCTGTATATAGGTGGAGCTTGCTTCAGTGATGACAGAAAGTAAAGTAAAGCACCAACCTCCAGAGAAAGCTTTAGATAAAGAAAAGAGAAAACAGAAAAAGATTTATCTAGAGAAAAGAAGAAGTTACAGAGTCACAGTCTTGGTGGTGAAGATCAGATTATTCTGTGAACAATAGAATGGGACCAGATTTTAGGGCACCTCAGGGTGGGCCTAGGATTCTGACAATTTCCACTGAGGCAAGAGAGTTTTAGAGCTCCTAGAAGTATCTTCTTTTATTGTTAAGAATTTATTCTCTGGGTAAGACAGACCAGCAACTGCGCTGGGTTTAGAGACCTCATGGAGCCATCCAGGGCTACAGAACATCAGCTCCCACAATAAGCAGAGGAAGAGGGATGACACATTCCACACTTGTGAGCAGGGAATGGAAATAAGTCCTGTGTTCTTCTTCAGTAGAAAATCAGTAGTGACTGAAGACCTGGGAGGTCCTGTCTCACATTCTGAAGATCCTGATTTGTGTCATGTCCCACCTTCCATTTTCCAACCCTCTAATTTCTCAAAATTGTAAACCCTTTTCCCAAGTAGTATGTGTTCACATGTGTGCCAGGAATATTTCCCTTCCAACTGAAAAAATTAGCAATCTATGTATTCCTAACTACAGAAGCTGTGGAGAGGGGTATGAAGCTGAGAAACTCCTTATCTTCTGATCTTTCCAAGGAAATGGAGAGAACAGAGAAAGAAGGGAATCAGGTTATGGAGAAAAATCTACAAGTGTTTAGACATATGTTCCCCATTTAGATTGGATATCATCAGAGAATTCTGGCTTTCTCAAGAATCACTCCATACTTTTCCAAGAAATCACAACAACATGGGACATTTTTTAACTTTCTACAAAATTTTCTTCTCTTTCATTTTAAATGTCAGTTTAAATGACTCTGTCTATATCCTTTTAAATTTAAAATATGAATGTTTAACTTAGAATCCATTATTGCATATTAAAATACTTCATTTAACTGTGGTTAAATAATATATATGGGATAATTTCCGTTTTCTTACATATACTTAAGCATGACCTACGGACTACTGTGTAGTCTATTTTAGAAAATGTCACATGTTCAGCTGAAAAAAAAATGTGCATTAACCTCTGGGTGGATAGAACACTCTGCTTTGGCTTTTTTTCATTGTTTGTTGGCTTGTTTGCTTTTTGTTTTGTTTTGTTTTGGGCAGAACCACGGATTGAACCCAGGCCTTGTACTTGCTAAGGAAGTGCTTCTTCCGCGGAGCCATCTCCCCCAGCAAAGTATAATGTCATCTGCAAATAGTGATAATTTAACTTCTTTTTTACCTATTTTTATTTCTTTTATTTCTCACTCTTGTCTAATGGCTCTAGATAATGATTCCAGAACTATATTGAGTAGGAGGGGTGATAAAAGACATCCTTGTCTTTACCAGATCTAAGAGTGAAAGATTTCAGTTTTTCCCCACTTAGAATTATATTAGCCGCCGGGCGTGGTGGCGCATGCCTGTAATCCCAGCACTAGGGAGGATGAGACAGGAGGATTGTTGTGAGTTTGAGACCAGCCTGAGCTACAAAGTGAGCTCGAGGCCAGCCTCAACTGCATAGTGAGACCCTGTCTCAAAAAGACAAAAAAAAAAAAAAAAAAAAAAAAAAAAAAAAAAAAAGAATTATATTAGCCATTGAGTTGTCCTAGATGGGTTTTATCGAATTGAAGTAGAGGTCTTCTATTCTAATTTTCTGTGGTACTTATAACATGAATGAGTGTTACACTTTGTCAAAAGGGTTTTCTGTGCCAATTGAGATGATCATGTGGTTTTTAGATTTCGCTCTATTGATATAGTGTATTACATTTATAGATTTTCAAATATTGAACCATCCTTGCATCCATGGGATGAATCCTACCTGGTCATGAAATATGATCTTCTTGATGATTTCCTTTATTCTATTTGCTAGGATTTTATTGAGGAGTTTTGCATCCATGTTCATGAGGGAGACTGGCCTATAGTTCTCTTTTTTAGTTTTGTCTTTCCCTGGTTTTCATATCAGTATAATACTTGCCTCAAAGAATGATTTTGGGACAACTGATTCCTTTAAATTTCATTGAAAAGTTTGAGGAATATAGGGATTATATCATCTGTGAATTTCTTGTAGAATTTAGCTGTGAATTCATCACGACCAGGACATTTCTTTGTCAGCAGGCTTTTTATTACATTTCGTATTTCATTGGTTGTTATTGGGTTATTGAGAGTTGTTATATCTTCATGATTCAGTTTTCACAATTTGTACCTCTCTAGGAATCTGTCCATTTCTTCTGTGTCTTCTATTCTGTGAGCATAAAGATTCTCAGAGTAGCTATTAATAATCTTCTGAACTTCCACTGGATGTCTGGTGATTACACTCTTTTCATTCCTTATTGCTTGTATTTGAATTTTTCTTTCCTCTTTTCAATGATGGTGGCTATGGACTTATCAATTTTATTTACTCTTTCAAAGAGCCAGCTTCTTTATTCAGTAATTCCTTGAAATGTTTTCTTCCTCTCAATTGAATTAATTTCTGCTCTGATCTTTACAATTTCTTCCCACCTTTGCGCTCTCGATTTGGTTTGCACTTCCTCTTCTATGATGTTGGAGTGCAGCGTTAGGGTCTTTATTTGTCCTCATTCTGTTTTCCTAATGTGTGAGTTCACAGCTATGAATTTCCCTCGGAACACTGCTTTCATTGCATCCCGTAAATTCCGATAAGCTATGGTTGAATTTTTATTCAATTCAGATATTGTTGAAATTCTTGTTTAATTTCATCTGTGACCCATTGATTGCTGAGTAAGGTGTTGTTTAGTTTCCATGCAATTACAGTGTTTTTTCTGGTTTCTTTTGTCATTCATTTCCAATTTTATTGCACTGTGATCAGATAATGTGCATCTGCAAATTTCTGTTTCCTTGTATATACTTAAGCATGACCTATGGAGTAGTCTATTTTAGAAAATGACCCATGTGCAGCTGAAAAAAAATGTGTATTCATCTGTAGTTGAGTTGAACACTCTGTACACCAAGTACATTTGCTCCAAGACCTCATTCAGTTCTTCTAATTTTTTTGCTAATTTTTTGTCTGATTTACTTATCATTTTGGGATTATGGGGTGTTAAGATATCCTGCTAATATTGTGGTATTGGATATTATATTTTCCTGTCCATTGAGATTTCTCTTATATAGCTGGGTGCTCCTGTGTTTGGTGCATAGATATTTATGAGTGATAACTTTTCCTGTTGCATTTTCCCCTAAACAGTATATAGTGGTCTTTTTTATTTCATTTGATCATTCTTGATTTGAAGCTGAGACTATCTGAAAACAGGACTGCTACCCCTGCATTTTTCTGAGGTGTTGGGACATGTAGTTTTCTATCCTTTGACTTTCATCCTGTGAATTTCTTTATGAGTTAAGTATGTTTCATCTACACAAATATTGTTGGATTTTGTTTCCTAATCCACTGTGCCACTGTACTTCTCTTAATTGGTGAATTGAGTCCATTTACATTGATTGATATAATTAAGATGTGTTGACTTATGATTGGCACGTTATTTACCAGCTGTTATTTACTCCTTTTACTCCTGTGTCTAATTGTTTGCCCTATTTAGTCATTTCCTTCTGTTCTCATTTGTGGAGTTCTGATCATTTTGGTCTATTACTAGAACATCTTTCAGTAGTGTTTGTAGTGTTGGCTTTGTCCTCATGAAATTCTTTAGTTGTTCTTTGTCGTGGAAGTATTTCACTTCTCCATCAAATTTGAAAGTGAGTTTTGCAGGGTATAGTAGTCTGGGCTGGAATTTGTTTTTACACAGGACTTGAAGAACTCTGCCCCATGCTCTTCTTGAATTCATGGTTCTTGAAGAGAAGTAGGCCATAATTTTGATGGGTTTTCCATTGAATGTGACCTGCTTCTTTTCTCTAGCAGCTTTCAGTATATTATTGTTGTGCTGGATTTCTGGGATCTATTGTATGTCTCAGTGTGTTTTTAATTGGGTGGAAGTTTTTGGCCTTCTGTATGTTTCAGTTACCTGAATATTAGATTGTTTCCTCATATTTTGGAAGTTTTCTGCTATTACTTCTGCCCATATTCTTTTTATATTATTTATATTGGCTCCATCCTTTTCATTGAAGCCTATTAGTCTCTCATAGTTCATCTTTGCATCATCTTGCAGGTGATAAATTATCTTTTCCTGCATCCTAGTTGTTCTTAAGAGCTCCTTTCTTACCTTTTCAATACCTACACTACACCAGCATCTTCAAGATCAGAAACTCTGTCTTCACTTTCACTTAAATGGTTTTGCAGGCTTGTTTGAGATTTTAAGTTCCTCTATATCTCTTTGACTCTGCTTCATGAGATCTATTTCTTTCCTGTATTGCTCATTGAAGGAATCTGTCATTGTTCTAATCTCTGTTTTGTTTTGTTTTGTTTTGTTTTGTTTTTTCTCTGTCAATGTCTTCTTTAGAAGCAATTATTCATTCTTGTACTGTAGAGTATTTTTCCAATTGGGTTTCCTCCATATGTTTCTGTATTTGATTCTTTACTTCAGATACGATGAATTCACAGATTTCTTTTTTTTATTTCAGAAATTAATTCTGCTCTGAGATCTTTTATACATTTCTGTTGTTTCTTTCCTTCCATTAAGTCATACATTTCAGCTGAGCTAGTGTCCTCTGCACTTGTTCTGGGTCGGCTCCAGGTCTGTGATTGCATTTTGCTCCTTCTCTGTCATTTCTTATGGTACTGACCTATGATCTTTGGTGTAGAACTTTGCAGGAGTTATAGCCTTAGCACCTAATGAAATTCAGGTGCAGAACTATTAAACCTGAGTTTATCCAGTTATGTGTCTCTTGGATCTAGCTGTTGTGTTCCATTCTTTTGTGCTGCAGCCCTTCAATGTGAACGTTTTTGCCCCTCTGGTGCAACAGTGAATCTGTGGTGTCACTCTGTTTTGCCCCTGGCCCAGGGGAACAGGGGAGTGCAGATACTCACCCCCACACTGTCCGGGCCTGGGCCTGGGCTGGATGGGACAGGTGGAGGTTTCCCGCGAGAGGGAGAAAGACAGAAAAGGTGCCAAGAATGCTGTGGAAGGACTCTCTCAGGGGCTGGCCTGCTCTTAATCGGCAGTCATCTAACCAGAGCAGGGGAGTACAGGATATCACCCCCTACTCAATGGGCCTGAGCTTGATCTAGATGAAATGAGTGGAGCTTTCCCAGGAGAGCGAGATAGCAGGGCTGGTAGAACACTCATATATGACCACTAAGGCCATTTGTTTGAAGTAGTGATGCCAACTTCCTTACTTGCAAGACCAAAAACAAAAAACAAAACAAAACAAAAAAAAAACCTCCACCAAAAGCTTCTATAATTAATACAAAAATTCAGTAGCATAGCAGGATACAAAGTATGTACCCAAAAGTCAATAGCATTCCTCTACATAGATAACAAACACACTGAGAGGGAAATTAGTAAAACAATACCTATGAAAATAGCACCATAGCAAGTGAAATACTTCGGAATCAAAGCCTAATTGAAGAAGAGGTCTATTCAATGAAAATTACTGCACTCTGAAAAAAGAGAACATGAAGGATTTCAGAACCCGGAAAGTTATTCTGTGATCCTGGATAGAAGAACCAACATTGTGAAGAGACCATACTCCCAAAATTGTTATACAGATTTAGTGCAATCCTTATAAAAACGACAATTTATCTCATAGACCTAAAGAAATAATTACTAAAGTTTATATGGTACCAGAAAAGACCTAGAATACCAGAAAAGACCTAGAATACCAAAGGCAATCCTGCATAACAAAGACAAGGCAGGAGGCATTCCAATCCCTGACTTGAAATTATATTACCAAGCTACCATGATAAAATCATCATGGTACTGTTAAAAAAAAAAATAGTCTTGAGAAACAATGATATAGATGAGCAGATGCACACGCAAATTCAAACCACACTCATAGACCTTATTTTCGCCAAAGGAGCTAAACATGCATCCTGGAAGAAAGATACGCTCCTTAAAAATGGTGCTTAACCAATTTGCACTCTGTAAAAGGCTGAGAGGATGTTTTCTCTATATGTGACTCTCCCATGGTAAACTCTACATCTTCAATATCTTTCCTTTGTGGTCCCATAATCTCCTTGATCAAAAATCTGGGAAACCACTGAGTCAAGGGATATTACAATACACGTTCTCTTATGTCCGAGTCCTCACTGACCTTGAAGGGCTAGAACCACAATGTTAGCTATTTTTATAGACTTCCTTTTCTCTAATTTCCCAGAAGACAAGCTTGATGATTTTATTACTCTATACCACAGGCTGTTCAACTTAATGTCACTATCTCCTTGAATATCAAACACATTAGATATAACATTGAAAAGGTACTATAGAAAGATTTGTTCTAGTAGTGTTTATGGACATGTCTGCATCTTGTACTATAAATAACCACTAAGACAACAATATGCAGTGTATTATTTGTTGAAACTGCCCTACTAATCGATATTAGAACTGTCTTGTTGCTATTTGCTTCTCAATAAAATTACTAAATAAAAAAAGAAAAGGTATTTTTCAACAATCGTTGATATGCTAAATTTCAAATCTGTACAGAACGTGAAAACAATAAAAAATAAAAATATAGAGATCAGCCTGCCCTCCAATTACCCGGAGCCACTGCCCCCAAGCCCGTCAAGCTAGTGAGAATTTTTGCGACTCTCCTGGCACCCTATCCATTTGAGACCAGTTCGGTGAGTGTGTGGGAGAGCCCATCTGGAGCCCCCGCCCACAAGACCTCTAAGCAAGCGATCTGCCCGAGATAACCCAGACCGGCCTGCCCGGCAACTGCCCAGAACCCCTGCACCCAAACCTGCCAAGTGAGTGAGAATAGTTGCGACTCTCCCGGCACCATATACATGCGAGTCTGGTTCGGTGAGTGTGTGGGAGAGCTTCTCAGCTCCCCGGTGCTCCCAGGACCAAGGACACAACAGAGAGGAACCACAGGCTCACAGTTGTACCAGAAAGCACAGCAAAAGGAATGGAACACAACAGCTAGATCCAGACCAGGCATAACTGGATAATCTCAGTTATAATCTCAGACTTAATAGACTGGCACCTGAATCTCATTATGCACTAAGGTTGTAACTGCACCAAAGCTATAAACCAAACATGAGAGGTCAGTGCTATATAAATGGACAAAGACATGAAGCAAAATGACATCTAAGCCCTAGAGCCCACCAATAAGTGCAAAGGACACTACCTCAGCTGAAATGAATGAATTAATATAGGCAGAAGCAAAGAAACAGCAGCAGAAAGGTATATAGGAACTCAGACAACAATTAATGCCTTAAAAAAAAAAGAAATTTTTGAATACATAGCATCTGAAGTAATGAATCAAATCCAGAAACATATGGGAAAAACCCAATGCCCACCCAGAACAAGTGCAGAGAACACTATTCTAGATGAAATGTATGAATTAACCATTTCGCAAGCAAAGAAACAACAGCAGAAAGGCAATGAGGAGCTCAAAGCAGAAATAATTCCTGAAATAAGAAAAGAAATCTTTGAAATCATAGCATCTGAAGTAGAGAATCAATTTCAGAAATATATAGAGGAAACAAAACTTGGAAAGAGCTCTGCAGTAAAAGAATTAAAAGCTAACTCTAAAGAAAACATTGATTAAAAAAAATAGGGGAGATGAGAAATGCCACGGATTCCTGGAATGAGCAATACAGAAAAGAAATAGATCACATGAAGCAGAGTCAAACACACATAGAAGAACTTCAAATCTCAATCATGAGTCTACAAAACCATTTTGAAGACAGAGTTTCAGATATTGAAGACAGTAGTACAGCTAGTGAAAAGATCAGAAAGGATCTCTTAAAGACAACGAGGATACAAAAAAAAAAAATTCTCAATCACTTGGAAGGTGATGCCAAGATGAACAATATAAGGCATCAATGAGAAAGAAAGAGTCAATACAAATGATATACATGGAATATGGGCAGAAGTAATAGCAGAAAACTTCCCAAATATGAGGTGACAGTCCAACATTCAAAGAACCAAAGCATACAGAATGTCAAATAACTCCAACCCAACTAAAAACACCCTGATGCGTATAATAGTCAAGATCCCAGAAATCCAGTGCAACGCTGCTAGAGAAAAGAAGCAGATCACATTCGATGGAAAACCCATCAGAATTACAGCAGTCTTCTTTACACAAACCATTAAGGGAAGGAGAGCATGGAGCAGAATTCATCAAGTCCTGTATAAAAATAAATTCCAGCCCAGACTACTACACCCTGCAAAACTCACTTTCAGATTTGATGGAAAGTGAAATACTTCCACGACAAAGAACAACTAAAGAATTTCATGATGACAAAGCCATCCCTATACAGGCTACTGAAAGATGTTCTAGAGAGAGACCACAGTGACCAGAACTCCATGAATGAGAATGGAAGGAACCCACTGAACAAGACAGACAATTAAACACAGGATAAAAAGAAGCAAACAACAGCAGGTAACTATTATGACAATCATAAGTCAACACATTTCAATTGTAACCATAGATGTAAATGGACTCAATTCACCAATTAAGAGAAATAGACTGGCACAGTGAATTAGGAAAGAAATCCAACAATATGCTGTATACAAGAAACACACTTAACTCAAAAGGACATTCATATGCTCCAAGTTAAAGAAAGGAAAACAATACTACATGCTCTGGCACCTGAGAAAAAAGCAGTAGTAGAAATTCTGTTCTCAGACAGTCTCAACTTCAAACCAAGAAGGATCAAATGACACAAAAAAAGACCACTACATATTGGTCAGGGGAAAAATTCAAGAGGAAGAGGTAACACTCATAACTATCTATGCACCAAACACAGGAGCACCCAACTATGAAAGACAAATTTTAATGGACATGAAAAATCTAATATCCAAGACCACAATCTCAACAAGAGACTTGAGCACCCACTTATCTCAAAAAGATAGGTCAACCAGACAAAAACTTATAAAAGTAGCAGAACGGAACAAGAGATTAGAACAAATGGACCTGGGGGACACATAAAGAATGTTCCAACTAAACACAGCTGAATAAACATTTTTTAGCTGCACACAGGTCATTTTCTAAAAAGGACCACATACTGGTCCTTAGGTAATTCTTAAGTACTTGCAAGAAAACAGAAATTCTCCCATGCATATTATCTGACCACAGTGCAATGAAACTACAACTAAATAACAAAAGAAACTGGAAAAACCCACTAAGTACATGCAAATTAAACAAAACCTTACTCAGCAATCAATGGGGCACAGATGAAATTAAACAAAAAATTCAATAATATCTACAATTCAATGGAAATTCAAGCAAAACTTACTGGAATTTATGAGATGTGATGAAAGGAGTTCTCAGAGGGAAAATCATAGCTATGAACTCACACATTAGGAAAACAGAACAGGAGCAAAAAAAATGCCCTAATGTTGCACCTCCCACATGTAGAAAAAGAAGAGTAAAACACAGAGCACAAAGAGGAGAAGAAATCATAAAGATTAGAGCACAAATTAATTCAATTGAGATGAAGAAAACAGTTCAAAGAATCCACAAATCAAAAAGTACATTATTTGAAAGACTAAATAAAGTTGATAAGCCCCTACCCAACTTCATCAAAAAGAGAAAAGAAAACATTCAAATACAAGCAATAAGGAATGTAAAGTGTGAAATCACCACAGACGCAGTGGAAATTCAGAACATCAATAGCTACTTTGAGAATCTTTACGCTCACAGAATAGAAAACACAAAATGGACAGATTCCCCAAAAGTTTCAAATTACCAAAACTGAACCAAAAAGATATAACAACTCTCAATAAGCCAATAACAGCCAACAAATATGAAATGTAATAAAAAGTCCGCCAATGAAGAAAAGTCCAGGTCCTGATGGATTCACAACTGCATTCTACAAGAAATTTATAGAAGATATAATCCCTTCACTCCTCAAACTCTTCAATGAAATTGAAAAGGAAGCAGTCCTCCCAAAATAATTTCTGGAGGCAAGTGTTATACTGATTCCAAAACCAGGGAAAGACACAAGCAAAAAAGACAACTACAGGCCAATCTCCCTCATGAACAGAGATGCAAAAATCCTCAATGAAATTCTAGCAAACAAAATACAGCAAATCATCAAGAAGATCATACAAAATGACCAGGTAGGATTCATACAAGGGATGCAAGGATGGTTCAATATTCAATAATCTATTAATGTAATATACTATATATTAATGGACTGAAATCTAAAACCACATGATCATCTCAGTTGATGCAGAAAAAGCTTTTGATAAAGTTCAACACTCATTCAGGTTCAAAACTCTACAGAAAATTGGAATAGATGAGCTCTACCTCAATTTGATAAAAGCCATCTATGGTAACACAACTGATAATATAATTTTAAACAGGGAAAACTGAAATCTTTTACTCTTAAATCAGATACAAGACAAGGATGTCCTCTATCACTACTCCTATTCAATATAATTTTAGAATCATTAAAAACAGCCATTAGAAAAGAGAGAGAAATAAAAGGAATAAGAATAGGTAAGGAAGAAGTTAAATTATCACTATTTGCAGATGACATGATACTTTGCGTGGAAGACCCAAAACAATTCCACCAAGAAGCTAATAGAATTGATACAGAAAAAGCAGTAGCATAGCAGGATACAAAGTCAACACTCAAAAATCAATAGCTGTCCTCTACACAGATAACAAAAACACTGAGAGGGAAATTATAGAAACAGTAACTTTTCACAATAGCACCGCAGAAATTGCAATACTTTTAAATTCATTTAACCAAGGAAGTCAAAAATGTTTTCACAGAAAATTACAACACCCTAAGAAAAGAGCATATAGAGGATTTCAGAAATGGGAAAGATATTGCCTGCTCCTGGATAGGAAGAACCAACATCGTGAAGATGGCCATATTCCCAAAATTGCTGTACAGATTTAATGCAATCCCTATCAAACTGCCACGAACATACCTTCCAGACCCAGAGAAATCATTCTTAAAATTTATTTGGAACCACAAAAGATCTAGAATAGCAAAGGCAATCCTGGACAACAAAGACAAGGCAGGAGACATCACAATTCCTGACTTGCAATTATACTACAAAGCCACTGTGATGAAACCAACATGGTACTTGCAACGAAAGAGACCTGAGGATCAATGGAATATATTGGAAGATTCAGAGGCCTCTGTGAACACACTAAGCCACATGATCTTCGACAAAGGGGCCAAACAAGCATACTGGAAGAAAGACAGCCTCTTTAACAAATGGTTCTGGAAAAACTGAATCTCTACATGCCGAAAACTAAAACTTGGCCCAGCTCTATCGCCATGCACTAAGCTAAAGTCAAAAAGGATTAAAGATCTAAACATTAAAACAGAAACACTCAATTTCCTATAAGAGAAAGTAGTAGGAACTCTTGAAGGCATAGGGATAGGCAAAGCATTCATGAACAAACATATATTCACATGGGAAGCACTTGAAAGAATTAAGAGCTGGGATCAACACTTCTTGAGTTTCTGCACATCAAAAAAAAAAAAAGTGTCAAGAAAGTGAAAAGACAACCCACAAATTTTGAAAAGATCCTAACTAATAAGCATTCACTCACAGGTCTGCTCTCTAGAATACATAAAGAACTAGGATATATTAGGGCCCTCAAATTTAAAGACCCAATCTTGAAATGGGCATCTGTGATGAATACACACTTCTCAGAGGATGAAATTAAAGAAGCAAATAAATATATGAAAAAATGCTCCACATCGCTAGTTACCCATGAAATGCAAATTAAAACAACACTGAAATACCATCTCACTCCAGAAAGAATGGTTATCATAAAGAAATCAATCAACAACAAATATTGGAGATGATGTGGGGAAAAGGGAACACTTATCCACTGCTGGTGGGAATGTAGACTTGTGCATCCATTGTGGAAATCAGTGTGGAGACTCCTCAAAAGAGTAGGACTGGAAATCCCATTCAAGCTGGCTATCTACCTGTTGGGAATTTTCCCAGAGGAACTGAAAACATCATACCTCAGTGATATATCTGTACCTATGTTTATAGCAGCACAATGTGTAATAGCCAAATCTTGGAAACAAGCAAGATGCCCGTCACATGAGGAATGGTTGAAAAAGATGTGGTATTTCTATACAATGGAGTATTTCTCAGCTGTAAAGAATGATAAACTTGAAGCATTTATATTGAAGTGGATGCCACTTGAACATATATTCGTAAGTGAAATAAAACATACACACATATGCAAATACGTATAGTCTCCCTAGTATAAGAACTCAAAAGAAGAAATACAAATAGAAAGGTATAACAACAACTAAAAAGAATTTAGTCTAATAGGGCAAACTAAACGGCATATGCTGCAGAGTACTAATCAGCTTCTCTTCTTGATAGTTAACATCCTTATTTCACAGATCAAAACTTGGAGAAATAGACAGGCCACAAGGTCTGCCAACGTTCTGGCCCTACCCTTTCAAAAGACTTAGGACATAGGAAAGCCTGTACTGTAACATTATGGAACTCAGTTGTGCCCCAAATTTTCTGATCAAGATTATAGAGCCACAGAGGAAGGCGATTGATGATTTATAGTGTGCCTAATGAGAGTCACATGGAGAGAAAAGTTTCTCTCAGCCTCTCATGGAGAGCAAACTGGTCAAGCAACGGCCGTGACTCATCCACATGGCTGACATAGAGAAAGGATCTACAGAGTGAGGTAGAGAATTACTGGATACACCCTGAGGGGACTTAGCTGACCTCATCAGATACAAAACGTACATTTTTTGTTGTATAGGTCTTGCTTTATCTTGGTCTTAACCATCCAGCAGAAAAGTATAAAAATGAGGTATATAAAATAAGGCCATAATAGTAAATTGAGCTGTAAATGGCTATAGTCAACAACTTCTTCATATAACTCACTATTATTGTGGACTGTTGTGCTGTGTTTGATTATGTTGCCGAGTTCATGCACCTATAATGGTTGAATGACAATGAAGTGCTCATCTTTGACAAGTCTGAACAAACAAAGGGGGATACAAATGTAGAACCATACTGTGTTTGTATAAACAGTACAGTTAGGGTCAATATGCAGTATTTCTGCATAATTCCATGAGAAGTAAGATTTGCACTAATAGTGGTTGAACAAGATATTATGTCAGCTTCTAGTACTACGGACAACCACTAGGAAGATAACAAGGTGTAAAGTGTTAATTATTGAAACTGTACTATAATTCAGCTTTAAAAAAATAAGATAAATATACAACTACATTCTCTTAATTCATTGATTAGAGACATCTGCTCTAATAGTGTTTGTAAGTGCAATATCATGTATGCACCTTGTATGACAACAAACCACTATGAAAACAATATGCAATATATTAATTATGGAGTCTGTCCTGCTAATTTAATTTGAAACTGTCTCGTTGCTCTTTGTTCTTCAATGAAGATTGAAGAACAAAAATTTAAATAAATAAATACATAAATGAATAAAATATAGTAAAAATAGAAATAAATAATTACAACTATTTCCACACAAAGTTAGAAATCTAATCATATACATCATTGCAGCAGGTGAGTCCTCATATTTTTTCTTGTCTCTTGCTTTCATTTATTACCTTTGATTTTTTCTTTTTTCACTTTAAATAAACATTTATTTGAGAGACAATATAGTAGTAACTCATATGACATTAGAAGCAGTGTGCTTTTAGAAGACAAGAATGAAAGGGATTCCAAGCAGGGACCTAGTATTACGCATTGCTAACTTCAGTGCAGTTGCATAGCTTACAGGTTTCAGAGTACATAGCTACTCAGGCTGAGAATCCTACCAATTAACTGCTAGTTTCCAAAACTGATGGAGATTCTCCTGGATCAATGCCTTACCCATCTTGTGTATAGAAATGTATGGTTTTACCCCTGCCGTGTTTCCTGCCTTTTCACCTTGGCCTCTCTTTTTTTCTCAATTCCTATTTAGTTGGGTTATATCTTTCAATTTTTACTTCTTCTTTTGGGTTCTTACACTAGGGAGACTATAAAATATTGCTGAATTTGGTTTATTTCACTTATAAGTACATCTTCAAGTAGCATCCACTTCTT
Organism: Ctenomys sociabilis; assembly: GCA_004027165.1. Classification (NCBI taxonomy): domain Eukaryota; kingdom Metazoa; phylum Chordata; class Mammalia; order Rodentia; family Ctenomyidae; genus Ctenomys; species Ctenomys sociabilis. The sequence goes on along the minus strand of PVKA01011527.1, from coordinate 29,541 downwards.
TATGAAGTCTTTAAGTTTATCTTTTTTCTGTAATAATTTTATTGAGAAACAAGTAGCAATAAGACAGTTTCAAACGGATTAGTAGGACACTTTCAATAATTAATACATTTCATACTGTTGTCTCCTTACTGGTTTTTCATAGTATAAGATGCACACATAGTATCTTACCAAGACATTACTAGTACAAACCTTTCTACTCATTTAATTAATAGAAAATAGCAGTATATATATCCTAACTATTTTGTATATACAGATAAAAAATGGTCTTTTATTTGGATCCCATTTTGTCTAGTTTTGTCAGAGATGGGTATTCCATTGCCATTTAAATATTGTAGGTGCACGAATTCATCAAAATATTCCAATATAATCTACTAGTTCATGGGTTATCTGTAGTAGTGGGTTATCTATAGGACTAGCAATGTCAGAGGTTGTTGACTTGAGCCTTTTACAGCTCAGTCTATTCATGTGGCTTTACTTTTTATACTTCATTTTTATACATTTATGCTGGATGGTTAAGACTAAGATAAAGCAAGACCTATATAACAAAAGATGTAATTTTGTACCTGACAAAGTCAGTCAAGTCCCCTCAGGATTTACCCTGAAACCTTGTACCATACTTTATAGATACTTTGTCAGTGTCAGCCATGTAGTTAAGTCACAGCATTGCTTGACCAATTTGTTATCTTTGAAAGCCTTAGAAATTTTTTACTCTCCATGTGACTCCAATTGCACATACTCTACGTCATTCGACACTTTCCCCTGTGACCCTATAATCTCCTTGATGAAAAAATTTGGGACACAACTGAGTTACAGGATGGTATAGTATAAGTTCTCCTATTCCTGAGTCCTCATTGACCTTGAACAGATAGGGGAAAACGTTGCAGCCCTTCTTTTTCTCTAATTTCTAGTCTGCAACCTTAAGTTGTTAAATCTCCAGAATAAAAGCTTATTATTACTGTCATACAACATAGTTAGTTGAGCTTAAACTCACAATCTGTCTGAATATCAAACATCTTAGATGTAACATGGAACAGTTGTTCCATCAAATATTGATATTTTGAACTTTAAGTCTCTACATAATATGATGAAAAAAATTTAAATAAAAAAATTATAAAGGAATAAAAACTTAGATGTTTTTACACGGAAATTTACAAATCCAACCTTATACAGGACTGTAGCAGGAAAGATCTATGACTTTTTTTCTTCTCTTGTTTTCATTTATTACCCTTTTTTTTCATTTTATTGAAGAACAAATAGCAATGAGACAGTTTCAAATCAAATTAGTAGAACAGATTCAATAATGAATATCCTGCATATTGTTTTAGTTTTTTTGTTGTTGTTGTACAAGGTGCATAAATGATTATTACCCCTTTTTAAACAACATTTACTTGAGATATCATATGGCAGTAATTGGTATGACCTAACAAGCAGTACGTATTTAGAAGACCAGAATGACAGGTATTCCAGATATGGCCATACTATTACACATTGCTATCTTCAGTGCAGGTATCAGCATGTATCGTTAGTCAAGGTGAGAATCCTATCAATTAACTGCTAGTTTCAAAAACCTGTTGAAGATTCTCAGGATCATTGCCTTAACCATCATGTGAATATATGTGTATGGCTTTGACTCTGCCCTATTTCCTAGCTTTTCTCCTTTCCTTCTCTTCATTGTCTAATCATTCAATTCTCATGTTGTTTTTAATTATATTATGCCTTTATACTTTTATTTCTTCTTTTGTGTTCTTACACTAGGAGGACAATATAATTTTACATATGTGGGTTTGGTTTATTTCACTTATGAGTATGTCTTCAAAGTGCTTCTGCTTAAATATAAAAGCTTTGAGTTTATCATTCTGTAAAGCTGAGTAATACTCCATTGTATAAAAACACCATGTTTTTTACATCCATTCCTCAGGTAACAGGCATTTTGGTTGCTTCCACAATTTTCCTATCACAGTTGTGCTGCTATAAACATAGGTGCCCATATATCACTAGGATATGATGTTTTCAGTTCTTTTGAGAAAATTCCCTGTAGGGGGATAGCTGGATTGAATGCCATTTCCAATCCTAGTTTTTTAAGGAGTCTCCACACTCGTTTCCACAATGGATGCAACAGTCTACATTCCCAACAGCAGTGGAAAAGTGTTTCTTTTTTCCTCACTGCCTCTCCAACATTTTTTGGTGGTTGATTTCTTTATGATAGCTATTCATTCCTAGGTGAGATGTTATCTTGGTTGTGATTTAATTTTCATTTTACGATGGTTAGTGATGTGGATCATTTTTGCATTTATTTATTAGGTTCTAAAATATTTTCCTCTGTGAAGTGTGTGTTCATCTCTGATGTTCATTTGTGGATTGGGTTTTCAAATTTTGAGGCCTAATATATTGCAGTTTCTATGAATTCTAGAGAGAAGACCTTTGTCTTAGTGCTTATTAGTTTATTTTTTTTTTCCAAATTTGTGGTTTATCTGTGCACTGTGTTGTTAATTTCTTTGATGTGTAAAAACTTTTCAATAAGAGGAGATCCCAGTTGCCAGTTCTTTCAGGTATTACCCGTACAGTTTCATTTTTGTTTATGAACTGTTTCCCTACCCCTATATCTTCAAGAGTTCTTCTTACTTTCTCTTCCAGGAGATTTAGTGTTTCTATCTTAATGTTTAGAAATTTAAAGCATTTTGACTTTAGTTTACTGCATGGTGACAATACTAAACAAAAAAGGGGATACAAATTAAGGGCCATTTTTTAACTGTTTATACAAAAATGTTAGGAAAGAGATACAGCAAGTTTCTCTTAATTCATTGAGAAGAAACATTTATGCTACTAGCGTTTTGACAAGATATTGTCTCTGCATCTTGTACTGTGAAAAACCACTACGAAGACAACCATACGCAACGTGTTAATTATTGAACATGTCTTACTAATTGGTTTTGAAACTGCCTCATTGCAATTTGTTTCGCGATAAAATTAATTGTAAAATATGAGACAGTAAAAAAAATGTTTTGCATTGTCTTCACATTTTATAAAGCTACTTATTTTTAATTGAGAGACAAATATCAATGAGACAGTTACAAAGGTGATTAATGGGACATTTGTAATAGCTAATGCATTTTACATTCTTATCTTCTTAATGGTTATCCATACTACAAGAAGCAGACAGAATAACCTGTTCAAACACTATTAGTGCAAATCTTTCTTCTCACATAATTAAGCAAAAATAGCTGTATATTATCCTAACTGTTCTGTATGTACAAATACAAAATGGTTCTTCATTTGTATCGCCTTTTTTTGTTTAGTCCTGTCAGAGATATGTGAATTTTTTTTTTTAAATAGCAGTTAACAGAGATCCTCATACCCCAGGCCATGTGAGTGGCAGAACATTTACTCTATCCTGTGCCTGCTGGAAAAGAACAGGCCCACTATGTAAAAGAGACCCTTCCCTGCATTCTGGGGATCTCCCTCACCTGTTCAGAGTCAGCACAGCCCGGCCTATGAGTGAGAACACACCACGTTCTCTGGACCACTCCAGATCCTCCCAACTCCAGGCCCTGGGAGTGTGGAAGAGATCTCTATTGCACTCACCAGACCAAGAACCAGCCCATGGCATAAGAGAGGCCTTTCCCCACATTCTGCGAACATCCCCCTCCACTCCAGAGCCAGCACAGCCCGGCCTAAACACTGCATTAGTGAGACGTTCTAACACACCATTAGGACTCCAGCCACAGAACCCCAGCTCCCAAGCCCTCCCAGTGAGAGAGAATTGCTACAACACTCTCAGGGCTCTTACATCCAGCCCAAACCAAGGCCGGGCTAGTGTGTAGGAGAGCTTCTTCTCTCCTCTGTGCCCCCTGAGCCAGGGAGCAAAACAGAGAGCCACCACAGGTTCACTGTTGTGCCAGAGGGGCACAACAGGTTCATGTCCAAGGGCAGCAGCAGGAAGGATCTGAACACAACATCTAGGTGCAAGAGAACAGTAACTAGATAAACTCAAACTTAATACTTCTGCACTTGAATTTCATTAAATACTAAAGGTATAATTCCTGCAAAGCTCTTCACCAAACATCAGAGGTCAGCGATATAAGAAATGACAAAGAGAAGGAGCAAAATGGCATTGCAGGACACAAGCCCACCCAGAAAAAGGACAGAAGGCACCACCTCAGCTGAAATATATGAATTAAAAGAGTCAGAAATAAAGGAATAACAGCAGAAAGGTATAGATGAAATCAGAGCAGAATCAATTTCTGAAATAAAAAAAGAGATCTCTGAATTCACAGCATCTGAAGTAAAGAATCAAATACAGAAACATATGGAGGAAAGCCAATGCCCACCCAGAACAAGTGCAGAGTAGACTAGTTCAGCTGAAATCGATGAATCAATAGCATCAGAAGTAAAGAAACAATAGCAGAAAGTTATAGAGGAACTCATAGAAGAATTAATTTCTGAAATAAAAAAGAAATGTCTATATTCATAGCATCTGAAGTAAAGAATCAAATAAAGAAATATATGGAGGAAAACCATTATGAAAAAGCTTCTGCAGTAAACTATTAATAACTGCTTCTAAAGAAAACCTTAAAAAATAAAGGACATTAGAAAAATGATGGACTCCTTCAGTGAGCAATACAGGAAGGAAATAGATATCATGAAGCAGAGTCAAAGAGATATAGCAGAAATTAAAATCTCAACCACAAGTCTGAAAAACAATTTGAGGGACAGTAAAGACAGAGTTTCAGATCTTGAATGCACAGGTGTAGCTAGTGAAAAGGTAAAAATGATCTCCTAAAAACAAATAGGATGCAAGATAAAATAACTCATCACCTTCAAGACAATGCAAAGATGAACAACGTGAGACTAATAAGCATCAATGAGAAAGAAGGAGTCAATACAAATAAGATAAAAAAGAATGTGGGCAGAGGTAATAGCAGAAAACTTCCCAAATATGAGGAAACAATCTGACATCCAGGTACCCGAAGCATACAGAACACCAAATAACTTCAACTCAATTAAAAACACACCGAGACATATAATAGTCAAGATCCCAGAAATCCAGCACAAGAATAATATACGGAAACCTGCTAGAGAAAAGAAGCAAAGTACATTCAATGGAAAACCCATCAGAATTATGACCAATTTATCTTCAAAACAGTGAAGTCAAGAAGAGCATGGAGCAAAGTACTTCAAGTGCTGTATGAAAACAAATTCCAGCCAAGACTACTATATGTTGCAAAACTGTCTTTCAAGTTTGATGGAAAAGTGAAATATTTCCATGAGAAAGAAGAACTAAAAAATTTCATGATGGCAAAGATAACCCTACATAGACTACTGAAAGATGTTTGAGAGAGGAATCAAAATGATCAGAACACCATGAGAACAGAAGGAGCCCTCTAGATAGGGCACACAATTAGACACAGGATAAGAAGGAGTAAAAATAACAGGTAAAAAGCATGTCAATCGTACTTCAATACATCTGAACTATAACCATCAACATTAATGGACTCAATTCACCAATTAGGAGAAATAGACTGGCACAGAACATTAGAAAAGAAAATTCAACAATATGCTGTACAAAAGAAAAACACTTGACTCATAAAGAAATATACAGGATGAAAATCAAAGGATAGAAAATGATACTATATGCCTCAACACCTTAGAAAAAAGCAAGGTTAGCAATTCTGGTTTCAGAGTCTTAACTTCAAATCAAGAATGATCAAATGAAATAAAGGAGACCACTATATACTGGTTAGGGGCAAAATTCAATAGGAAGAGGTAACACTCATAAATGTATACGCACCAAACATGGGAGTACCCAACTATATAAGACAAATCTTCATGGTCATGAAAAATTTATATCCAATACCAAAAACTTAACCAGAGACCTTAACTCTCTTGTACCAAAAAGACAGGTCAAATACACAAAATATTAGCAAAGAAGTAGCTGAACTGAACCAGAGCTTGGAACAAATGCAACTGGTATACATATACAATGTTCCAAAAAACTATAGCAGAATATACATACTTTTCAGCTGCACATGTGTCATTTTCTAAAACAGACCACATAATGCTCCATAGGTCATGCTTAAGTTTGTGCAAGAAATCCAAAATTATCCCGTGCATATTATCTGACCAAATGAAACTGAAAATAAACAACAAAAGAAACCAGAAAAACCCTCTAAATACATGGAAATTAAAACCCTACTCAGCAATCAATGGGTCAAAGATGAAATTAAACAAGAAATTCAACAATATCTACAATTCAATGAAAATTCAACCACAACTTATCAGAATTTATGGGATGTGAGCAAAGCAGTTCTCAGAGGAAAATTCATAGCTATGAACTCACACATTAAAAAAAAAACAGAACAGGAACAAATAAACACCCTAATTTTGCTGAATTCAAGCATGTATAATATTTACATGCCAATAGAATGCCCATCTCTGACAGGACTAAACAAAAAAGGAGATGCAAAGGAAAGATCATTTTGTAATTGTATATGCAGAATAATTAGGATAGATATGCAGCTACATTTGCTCAAATTTATGAGAAGAAGGATTTGTAGTAATAGTGTTTTGACAGGTTATCCTGTCTGCTTCTTGTAGTGTGGATGACCACTAGGAAGACAACAATTTTAAATGTATTAATTACTGAAACTTTCCTATTAATCAGCTTCGAAACTGTCTCACTGGTATTTGTCTCTCAATAAAATAAAATAAAAATAAAAAGCAAACTTTATGCTCACAGAATAGAAGACACAGATGAAATGGACAAATTCCTAGAATAGTACAAATTACCAAAGCTGAATCAAGAATATATGACAACTTTCAATAACCCAATAACAACCAAGGAAATACATAACATAGTAAAAAGTCTACCAACAAAGAAAATTCCACGTCCTAATGGATTTACAACTGAATTCTACAAGAAATTCACAAATAATATACTCCCTACATTCCTCAAACTCTTCAATGAAATTGAAAAGGAAACAGTTCTCCCAAAATAATTCCTGGAGGGAAGTATTATACTGATAGCAAGACCAGGAAAAGACACAACTACAAAACAGAATTACAAGCAAATCTCCCTCATGAACATAGACACAAGAATCCTCTATAAACTCCCAGAAAATATAATATAAAAAATCACCAGGAAGATCATACAACATGACAAGGTATGAATCATCCCAGAGATGCAAGGATGGTTCAATATTCGAAAATCTATAAATCTAATACACTATATCAATATAGCGAAATCTAAAATCTACATGACAATCTCAATTGGTGCAGAAAATGATTTTGACAAAGTCCAACACGCATTCATGTTCAAACTCCTACAAAAAGTTGAAATAGAAGGCCTCAACTTCAATCTGATAAAAGCCATCTATGACAACCCAATGGCTAATGTAATTCTAAATGGGGAAACACTGAAATCTTTTACTCTCAGATCTGCTACAAGACAAGGATGTCCTCTATCACTCCTCCTACTCAATATAGTTCTGGAATCATTATCTAGAGTTATTAGACAAGAAGGTAAAATAAAAATAATAAGAATATGTAAGGAAGAAATTAAAATATATTTATTTGCAGATGACATGATACTGGGAAGATCCAAAAATCTCCATCAAGAAGCTACTAGAATTAATATTAAATTCAATAGCATAGCAGGGTGCAAAGTCAATAAAGTCAATGGCATTCCTCTACATGGATAACAAACGGACTGACAGGAATATTAGAGAAACAATACTTTTAAAATAGCACCACAGAAAATGAAAATACCATGGAATTTATTTAACTAAAGAAGTCAAAGATCTTTTCATGGAAAATTACAGTACTCTTAAAAAAGAGATCGTAGAGGATTTCAGAAAATTGAAAGTTATTCCCTACTCCTGGAAGGAAGAACCAACATCATAGAGATGGCCATACTCCCAAAATTGTTGTACAGATTTAATGCAATCACTATCAAGTTACTAACAGCATACCTTCTAGACCTAGACAAATCATTCCTTAAATTTATTTGGAAACTGAAGAGACCTAGAATAGCAAAGGCAATCCTACCCAACAAAGACAAGGCAGACAGCATTAAAATTCAGTACAGTTGGGATAGATAACGCTGTGCTTCTACATAATTCTATGAGAGGCAAGATTTGCACTAATGGTGGTTGGACAGGATATTATGTCTGCTTTTAGTACTATGGTCATCCACTCGGTAAATAATTATTGAATTTTTGATATAATTCAGGTATAAAAAAATAAGATAAGTAAGCAACTACACTCTTAATTCACTGATAAGAGATATCTGCTAAAATAATATCTGTAAATATAATATCATGTATGCACCTTGTACAATACCAAAACGTTATGAAAACAGTTTGCAATGT
>PVKA01011527.1:0-21075 GCA_004027165.1 Ctenomys sociabilis | reverse complement strand
AAAAATTCCTGACCTGAAATTATATTATCAAACTACTGTGATAAAATCAACATGGTATTGGCAAAAAAATAGACCTGAGTGTCAATGGAATATATTCAAAAATGCAGAGACCTGTATGAACACACTCAGCTACCTGATCTTCAACAAAGATGCCAAACACTCTTACTGTAAGATAGATGGTCTCTTCAAGAAATGGTGCTGGAACAACTGGCTCTCTACATGCCAAAAACTAAAACTTGACACAGGACTATCACCATGCACTAAGCTAAAGTCAAAATGGATTAAAGATCTAAACATTAAAACAAAAATGTTAAACACCCTAGAAGAGAAAGTAGAGGGAACTCTTGAAGAAATAGGACTAGGCAAAGAGCTCATGAACAAAAATCGAATCTCACTGATAATTCTTGACAGAATTAACAACTGAGATCACCTCTTATTGAGAAGTTTTTGCACATCAAAAGAAATTACTGGGCTGGGAGATGACTCCGTGGAAGAAGTGCTTCCCTGGCAAGCACAAGAGCCTGAGTTCAATCACCATCCTTGGTACTGCAAAAAGAAGAAAAGTAATTACCAACAAAGTGAAAAGAAAACCCATAAATTTGGAAAAATCTTGACTAATAAGCACTAAGACAAAGGTCTACTCTCTAGAAATTATAAAGAACTAAAATACATTATGTCCCTCAAATTTAAAGACCTAATCCAGAAATGAACATCCAAGATGAACACACACTTTAAAGGGGACAAAATTTATTTATTTATTTTTTGGCAGAACCGGGGATTGAACTTAGGCCCTTGCACTTGCCAGGGAAGTACTTATTCCACTGAGCCATCTCCCCAAAGGGGACAAAATTAAAGAAGAAAATAAATGCATGAAAAAATGCTCCACATCACTAGCCATTCATGAAATGCAAATTAAAACAACATTGAGACACCATCTCACCCCAAAAAGAATGTCTATCATAAAGAAGTCAACAAACATCAAATGTTGGAGAGGATATGAGGAAAACTGCTGGTGGGAATGTAGACTGGTGAAACCAAAATGGAAATCGGTGTGGAGACTGCTTAAAAAATGTAGGACTGGAAATCCCATTCAAGCCACCTATCCCTGTACTGGGGACTTTTCCCAAAGAACTGAAAATGTCATACCATAGTGATATATATGTACTCTTTTTTTTTTTTTTCTTTTTGTCTTTTTGAGACAGGGTCTCACTATGCAGTTCAGGCTGGCCTTAAGCTCACTTTGTAGCTCAGGCTGGTCTTGAACTCACAACAATCCTCCTGTGTCAGCGTCCCGAGAGCTGGGATTACAGGCATGCACCACCATGGCCAGTAGGTGCACCCATTTTTATAGCAGCACAATTTGTGATGGTCAAATCTTGGACACAAGAAAGATGCCGATGGCATGAGGAATGGTTGAAAAAGATGTGGTATCTTTATACAATGAAGTATTACTCATCTATAAAGAATGATAAACTCGAAGCCTTCATATTTAAGTGGATGCCAGTTGAAGATATAAGTGAAATAAATGAGACACACATGTAAATATTGTATAGTCTCACTAATATAAGAACTCAAAAGAAGAAATACAAATAGAAAGTTATAACACTATGAAAAGGAAAGTGAGAACTTGAGGATTAGACAACGAGGAGAAGGCAAGGAGAAAAGCTGAGAAAAATGACGGGAAAATCCACACACTTATATGCATAAATGGGTAAGGCAATGATCCTGAGAAACATCAGCAGGTTTTTGAAACTAGCAGTTAATTGGTAGGATTCTCACCATGACTGTCTATACATGCTGGTACCTGTAAACCAAGCAACTGCACTGAAGATAGCAATGTGTAATACAAGGGTCATGCTTGGAATGCCTGCCATTCTTGTCCTCTAAGTACGTATTTCCTGTCATGACATACCAATCGTTACCATACTGTCTCTCACGTAAATGTTTTCTTTCTGTTTTTTTTTAATTAAGTGCAAAAATGAAAAAAAAAAAAAAAAGTCACAGGACTGTCCTGCTACAAGTTTGTATATGGTTAGATTTGTAAATTTCTGTGTAAAAATATGTTTGTTCCTATTTTCTTTAATTTTTTCCCTCATATTCTATAAGGACGTAAAGTTCAATATATCAATAGATGATGGAAAATACCTGCTCCATGTTATGCTTAAAATGATTGAAACTTAGACAGATCGTTAGGGTAAACTGAACTGCATGTTGCAAGGTAATAATAAGCTTCTTTTCTGGAGGGCTAACAACCTAAGTTTGCAGACCAAAAGTCAGAGAAAAGGAAGGGCTGAAAGGTCATCCATAATTTTGACCCTAGCCTTTTAAGGTCAGTACATAAGTGAACCTGTACTCTAACATGAGGTAACTCAGTTGTGTCCCAAATGTTTTGATCAAGGAGACTATATGGCCACAGAAGAGAGTGATCACTGATGCAGAGTGTGCCTGAGGAGAGTCACACGGAGAGAAAACATTCTCTCAGGATTCCACAGAGAGCAAATTGGTCAAGCAATGGCCGTGACTCATCCACCTGGCTGACACTGACAAAGTATCTACAAAGTGTGGTACAGGGTTACAGAACAAATCCTGAGAAGACTTGACTGCCCTAATCAGATACAATAGTTACATTTCTTGTTTATAGGTCTCACTTTATCTTAGTCTTAACCATCCAGCAGAAAATTGTAAAAACGAGGTACATAAAGTAAAGCCATATTAATATGCTGAGCTGTCAAAGGCTCTAGTCAACAACTTCTGTGGATAACCCACTACTATCGTGGACTGCTGGACTGTGTTGGAGGGTTTTGCTGAATTCTAGCACCTATAATAAGTGAATGCCAATAGAATACCCATCTCTGACAGGACTAAACAAAAAAAAGGGGAATATAAAGCAAGGACCATTCTGTATTTGTATATTCAGAACAGTTAGGATAAATATGCAGCTACTTTCACCTAATTCTATGAGAAGAAAGATTTGCACTAATTCTGTTTGGACAGAATATCATGTCTGCTTCTTGTAATATGGATAACCAGTGGGAAGATAACAATGTAAAAAGTATTAATTATTGAAACTGTAGTATAAATTAGCTTTTAAAAAGATATGTATACTGCTTATTTCTCTTAATTTAATGAATAGAGTTATGTGCTCTAATAGTGTTTGTAAACATAATATCATGTCTGCACCTTGTACAAAAAAAAAACCACTAAGAAAACAATATGCAATGTATGAATTATTAAATCCACCCTACTAATTTGATTTGAAACTGTCTCGTTGCTATTTGTTCTTCAATAAAATTATGGAAAAAATTTCTGAGAAGTGTGTGTTCATCTTGGATGCCTATTTCTGCACTGCCTTTAAATTTGGGGGCCCTATTGCTTTTTAGTTCTTTATAAATTCTAGAGAGCAGATGTTCATCTGTGTGCTTATTGGTTAAATTTTTTTCCCAATTTGTTGGTTGCCTTTTCACTTTGTTGGTAATTTCCTTTGATGTGCAAAAACTTCTCAATAAAAGGAGTTCTCAGTTGTTAATTCTTTCAAGGATTACACATTTTGTTTGATTTTTGTTCATGAACCCTTTGCCTACCCCGTCTCTAAACTTCTGAATAAAAATTTTTAATTGTTTATTTCACACTCCATAGGGATTTAAGTTTTAGATATTCATAGTTGGTGAAAAATAGAAGTGCCATGTTATATCTAAGGTGTTTGATACTCAGACACATACTGATGTTAAGCTCAATTGTCTCTGTTACAGGATAGTAATATCATTGAGCATCTCTTCTGGATGCTTAAAAACTAAAGCTTGCAGACCAAAAATTTGAGAAATAGAGGCCCAACAAGGTTACTCAGTATTTTCACCCTAGCCCATTAAGGTCAGTGAGGGCTCAGGACATAAGAGAACCTCTGCTATGACATCTTATAACTCATGTTGTCCAGGTTTTCTGATCAAGAACATTATGTGGCCACAGAAGAAAGTGATCAATGATGTATAGTGCGCCTACAGAGAGTCACCTAGAGAAAATTTTCCTCAGGATTTCACAGAGATCAAATTGGTCAAGCAATGGCCATGACTCATCCAGATGGCTAATACTGACAAAAGATCTACAAGGTTCCTCCGTAAATCATGTGAAGATTTGACTGACCTTGTCAGATACAAAAGTTTCATGTTTAGTTATAAAGGTCTTCCAGTAACTTTTTCTTAACATTGCAGCAGAATAGTATAACTATGAGGTGTAAAAAGTAATTCTATATTAATATGCTGAGTCCTAAAAGGCTCAAGTTAACAACTTCTGACGATTGCCAGTTCTGCTGCTAACCCATGACTATTATGGACTATTGGGCTATGTCGAGTTATTTTGCTGAATTCAGGTACATACAATCTTTAGACTGGTTTCAAGTATTAAATGATCCTTTAAAGTCTTCTCCAAATACAGCTTCTCTACCTGCAGTGAAACACCCATCTCTCAAAACATAAAGTAAAAAAGGGGCATATTTTGGAACCCATGAAGATAGAATATCAATCAAATATATGTAGGTGGGACTTGGCCCAGTGCTAAAGTAAACAAGCCTCCTCGCTCCTGAGATGAAAATCCTGCTAGTCTCATGAATTACTAATTTCACAAAAGTGTAAATAAAGAACAACTTTCTTTCTGAAGATAAAAATGGGAAAGTAAAAAACATACACATGTATACGTATACACAAGAGTTGGGATAGATATATAATTACTTTCTCTTAGTTCACTGAGAATAAGTGTTTGTACTAACATTGTTTAGACAAGATATCATGTCTTCATCTTGTCCTGTCAATGACTACTGTGAACACAACGTTATAGAATGCATTAATTATTGTAAGCATCCTACTAACCTGTTTTAGGACGCTTACAATAATTAATACATTCTATGATGTTGTGTTCATCCTACTAAACTGTTTCGTCACTATTTTATCTTTTTCTTATTAAAATTAATAAAAAGTATAATAAAAAAGACTTCTCCAAATACAGCTTCTCTAACTGCAATGGAACACCCATCTCTGACAAAGCAAAATTTAAAAATGGGAATATGTTGGGAGCCACAGAATTTTAAGCAGTTAGTGCTTAAAATTGTTGCTTTGTCCAGTTTTATATGCTTATGTCAGTAATCTGAGCAACTACATTGAAGACAAAAACGTACAATATAACAATCACTGTTGACTGTTTCTATCTTATTTTTAAATTTTGCATCATTTCTAATATCTTCTCTATTATTTTTCTACTCTCTTTAAAATAAATAAATAAATGGCTTTATTTTTCATATTCTCCTCTTTTCCCCAAATAGTCCATAGTTTGTTATTTCTATCTCTAGTATAAACTCTGAAGAACCAATGCAGCATTACCAATGGGCTCCTTTTCTTTTTTTTTTTTTTTTTTCCTTTCGTGGCCTTTATTGAGACAGAATTTTTTTTGTGTGTGTGTACAAGCACTCTACCACCACGCTACACATAGTCCCCCAAATAATTTTAGTAGGCAAATTGAACATTGCAGAAATCCTCACACAGAATGCATTTTCCCTAATAAAATCTGAGGCTAATTGAGATATTGCATCTGTCAAAAATGCCAAGTGTGGCACTGTAATTCCAACATTTGGGAGGCTGAGGCAAGAGGATCGCCACAAGTTCAAGGCCAGCCTGGGCTCCACAGCAAGTTCCAGGTCCGGCTGGACTATATGAGATCCTGTCTCCAAAAAGAAGCAACATAAAATGGGCCTGGTAAAGTGAGGCAGGAGGAATACATCAAGACCCTATCTCAAACTGTATATCGAAGAAAATTGAGTTATTTATAAAACTTTTTTTTTCCTATCTGACACCCTTCTACTTTACCCACAGGGACACACACCTGTAATCCTAGCACTTGAGACTGAATAGGAGGACTGTTGTGAAGTTTTAGGCCAGCCTGAGTTACATAAAAAACCCTGGCTCAAAACAAAGGGAAGTTGTGAGCAAAAGAAAGACTACTTTAAAAAGCAAAGGCAACATGAATAAGAGGAGAAACCTAGAGGACTGTTACTTCAGTTTTAAGGCCCCCCCCCCCAGGGGTAGGGTGGCACACCCACGCCTGTAACGCCAGCCCTTGGGAGGCTAACGCAAGAGGGACACTGAGTTTGGTGCCAATCTGGGCTACACAGGGAGACCCTCTGTCACAAATAATAATAGTAATGAAAGGTTACTTTCTAAGGCAAAGATTGCATTTAAAAATTCTTAATGTTTTATCCCTATAAGTCAAACTTAGGAATGGCTAAGCTTAAGGGACATGAAATCTGACTAGTGCCAGCCAAATGTAATTTCAAAATAAGTACAGGCCATCACGCAAGGCCCAGAGCCCAGTGCTGAGCCTCAGGTTCAGAAGGGGATATATGTAAGTATGACATAACGAACCCCCACATGAATACAATTGTTTGTTTAGTCTAATACACCCGTTTCCTAGGACTCAGGGTATTTCTAACTGTATCAGTGAGCATCTGATAGGTTGATGGATGGCGTAGAGGGCCCGCCAGATAGCTCAGCAGACTAAAGCTCCTACTTAGGCAGAGCGCAGCAGCCTTGTTTTGATTCCCAGCCTGCTGTGCCAGCCCTGCCCCCAGGACATGCTGAGATGGCAACTGAGACTGAGCGTCGTGGTGCGCACCTATAATCCCAGTGATTGGAAGGCTGAAAACAGGAGGATCACTATGAGTGCAATCTACGTAGTGAGACTCCGAAGACCCTGTACTAAATACAGAAAATAAATAAATAAATACATAAATGGTTCAGAGCTTTACTTCAATTAAAGATTATGTCCTTCCCTACTCTGGGAAGTTGCTTTGAATAGGAATAAAAAGGCTGTTAAATTATATGATAAAAAATGCAATAGAAATACACAATTGCAAATGTCATTGTTACTTATTTAGGTGGTTTTTAAATAAGTATGTGTCTTTGTTTTTGGTTTTTTTGGTGGAACCAGGGATTGAACTCAGACCCTTGTGCTTGCCAGGCAAGCGCTTATTCTACAGAGCCATCTCCCCGGCCCCAAGTGTGTGCCTTTGGGTTTCAAGCCCAACAATTCATTTTCTGTTTAAATGTATACACAGGAGTAGCGATGAGGAGGAACTCGTGGGTGGAGTCGCTGTCAGGAGGTAAGGAAAGGTAAGAAATGAGTGTGTAAACTACAGGCTTGGGAGAGGGGAGAAACCCTGCTCCACTGAAGGAGGCCATACACAAAGCCCTGAATCTGTCACTGAAGCAGATGTGACTGTGGTTCAGGGCCACACATGCCCTTCACTGTTGGTGCAGCATGATAGCCCTCTTCTCTAACCTCTGTTACCATTCACAGTTGGCTGAGTCTGTGGTGTTCCTATTTTAGAGGAAGCTACAGGAGAATACAAGGCCAGCAACGATGAACATGAACCTTTTAAAGCTTCCAGAGATACAGAAAACGTGTGCCACAGCTTCCCACCAATGGACTAGGCCAGTTGCTACAACTGGTAAGAAAACAACAACAGAAAAGGACTCAACCCTCATCTTCCTCTACATCCTGCCCTCCTGCCCAGTCCCAGTACATATTACCAAATGTCAGAATTACAAAGGTCTTTAGGAGGCCTGGCCTGGCTTTCATAGTCTTACTGTGTGCTCCATCTGGCACCGTGGGGAAATGGGACAGTTGGGTGAATTCAACAGCAATGACCAGATCAAGAGGTCCAATTCAGTCTTCAGGGCCAACAGTCCAAGATTATCTCACTCGATATCTGAATCAACCCAGCCTTACCTGGGAAAAAGGGAAAGAGCAACTAGAAAAGAGAAAGAAAGGCTCTTAAGGCTGTGGCTGAA
Organism: Ctenomys sociabilis; assembly: GCA_004027165.1. NCBI lineage: Eukaryota > Metazoa > Chordata > Mammalia > Rodentia > Ctenomyidae > Ctenomys > Ctenomys sociabilis. The sequence continues at coordinate 13,243 of PVKA01011527.1, read as the reverse complement.
TTTGAAGAAAAAAAATGAATGAGAATTGGAAGAAGGAACTAGAAAAAGCACAGAGAGAAATTATTAAGTGGAAATGAGAGCTCTCCATTTCTAATATCTTCTCTATTATTTTTCTACTCTCTTTAAAATAAATAAATAAATGACTTTATTTTTCATATTCTCCTCTTTTCCCCAAATAGTCCATAGTTGGTTATTTCTATCTCTAGTATAAACTCTGAAGAGCCAATGCAGCATTACCAATGGGCTCCTTTTCTTGAAGAGATGAAAAATATGCACATCTTGTATCCCTATTTTGGTAGCACAGGCCTTACAGTGGGTGAGACAAGTCTATCCTTCTCGTTGTGCTATACAATGCATGGATAACATTTTAAAGGTAGCCCCTCCTAAAATTCAGCTCTATGACCTTTTTGCAATGACAAAAATGGATTTAATGGTTTTCTTACATTGCCTTGGAGAAAATACAGTTATCCAGCTCTTACAATTATCTGGGGACACTAGTGAGTAATAGGGCAATGAGGCCATAATAATGAAAATTTATCAGTGGCATTTAAACAGCCTAAATGATTTCTAGAAAGTGTTAAGTGACAGAAATTGAATATGATCAAAAGCAGGGCTTGCCATATATCAAATAAAACATTTACATAATACTTTACACAGACAAAATTCTGTTGATTCATCTTGTAATTTATCTACAAAGGCACAAAAAGAATTAGCAATGGCTGAGAAAAAAAAATGGTGTCAAATTTTTAAAATTAATATAAACTATCCTCTTATTTTTTTATGTATTAGATATACCCTATTCTCCGATGGGTCTTACAGGAAAATTTTATAATAAATAGGTTCAGCATATTGGAAGGTTTTACCTTCCTAATTAGACAAAGGAGAAAGTTTTCAGATCTAGTAAATGGAAGTCTGAATGCATCGCCAGACCTGATTCTCCTTCAGGGTCCATTCCTGTCAGGTTGCAGTCTCCTAACCTGTGAGGAAGGAGCCCAGACCCTCTGTGGCTCAGCTACCAACAGCGCCTCTGCAGTGGACGGGGAAATGCTGCTGCTGCTTGGGGTGAGGGAACCTGGCTAAGGACACTCATTTCTGGAGGCAGCAGTGTCCCTGCACCAACTCAGTGGGAATTAGTAAAGAAAGGTGATCTAGGGAATTTTGTCCGAGGCTCATGGCTTTTCATGAGAAAGGCAACATTATTTGGAACTTTTGTTCCTTTTAGTAAATCCGTTGTGTCTTGTCAAGATATTTCTCCCTATTTTAACTTTCATGCTTTGTTTGTGATGAGTCTGGCTGTGGACATTCTAAAAGTGTTTGATATTTGTTGCTGCTTAGAGCTATGTGAACGCCTTTGCCTGAAGGCTCTCTTCACAAAGTTGAAATCAGTCATATTTCCTTCAAATCTCATTCAAGCTTTCACAGGGTGGTAGAACGCATGCTCCTGCTACGATTTTGCTGGTTTACGAAAATTAGAGGTGGAAGGCAAGTGAGAGGTGAAGACAGGTGATATCAGTCCAAACCATGTCCTGTGGACTAAAATTAACATCTCTGGGTGTGTTTGCCTCTCTCCTATAGGTGCGGTTTATAACCACTGGAATTATACACTCGTTTGTTTTTAGTTATTTCCTGATTATGTCTTTAGCTTCATTTAAAATTTTCTCAACTGAATTCTGTCTTTTTAAAGAAGACCAGAGAAACACTAACAGTAACTCAAATTCCAAAAATTTAGTTACACTTTGCCAGTAAAAGCTAAATTTCTATCTGTTCCTATAGCTCAAGAAGAATGACATTTTCCTTACTTGTTCAATATTGGCACCGAACCTCATGTCCTTAGGCTAAGCTACACCATTGCTTCTTTTTTTAAAAAGTTTGAAAGTTTCTTAGTCACTAAATTGTCCATGACAACCTCAAACTTGCTGTTCTCCTCTCTCAGCCTCCCATTGTGCGGTAAATAAAGTAAGAACCATAATAGTAGTGGATTATCCACAGGACTGGCAATATCAGAAGATGTTGACTTGAGCCTTCTACAGCTCAGCTACTGGACTATATTGAATTACTTTGCTGAATTCACGCACCTACAATATTTGAATGGCAGTGAAATACCCATCTTTTTTTTTTTTTTTTTTTTTTTTTTGTCTTTTTGAGACAGGGTCTCACTATGCAGTTCAGGATGGCCTTAAGCTCACTTTGTAGCTCAGGCTGGTCTCGAACCCACAACAATCCTCCTGCTTCAGCCTCCGAAGTGCTGGGATTACAGGCATGCGCCACCACACCCGGCTCCAAAATACCCATCTTTGACAAAACGAAAAAGCGTGGATATAAATGAAGGACCATTTTGTACTGAAAAAATGTATATATACATAAATATATGTACAAAATATTTAGGATAGATATATAATTTTCTTTTAGCTCAATGAGAAGAAAGATTTGTACTAATAGTGTTTAGACAATATGTCATGTCTGCATCTTGTACTCTGAATAACTACTACAAAGACAATATTATGCAATGTATTAATTATTGCAACCCATCCTATTAACCTGCTTTGAAATTGTTTCAATGCTATTTCTTTCTCAGTAAAATTAATATAAAAATTTTAAAAGAAGCAAGACCCTTACAGCTCACAGTTACATTTAACAAATCATCCAACACCATTTCCCATGAGTCTACATGTCTACCTTTGAATAGAATACCAAATAATGATGTAGACAGTGTTTCTTTATTGTGCTTTGTGTTAGGCAATGGAAAATTGTTTTGGCAACCAAGCTGTGAAACATAAACTACATTGCCCTTGCATTCAAGCAAGATATATAGGCTATATTAGGAATACTAGCCCTTTCAAACACTACAGCAAAACATTACATTATTAATTCCATTTCAAAAGCTGTATGGATACACTCCAACACAAAAGAAGCAGAAAAGTTTGAAGTGGTGAACTAGCACAATCATAAGCCCCAATGTGCCATGTAGTAAAAATACAACACAATTGAAACATTCTTTAAAATGGGGCGTTCAGTTCAGTATGTCACTTCTAAAATTTGTGCTTTATATCAGTCAAACATCCTTAACAACGTTTAAACTTATCTCATCAGATATCAAAATGCTTGAAACATGTATTCTCCTCAGGACCATTACTGAATGGCTTCATTTTAAGAAATTAAGAGCTAACTTCTTCATTCAAATGAACATAGAAAATACATAAATAATAAATAAACATAGAATGAGATCATTTTCTACATGTTTTATATAAAGAAAATAATAGCATTGTGGAGAATTCCAACACACTATTGAATGATGTTTACATCAGATAAGTTTTCAGGAACAATTTATTTATTCAACTTAAAAAGGGAAGAAATCAGTAAAAAGACCAGTAAACATGAAGACCTATAAAATGATACTTAATGTATGATGTGATCATTTGATCAAAATCTGTACTTTGGCTTTTATTCCTCTAGATGATCACCATGTATGAAACATAAAATATGATGTGCTCTGTGACACTTGGGATCCTACTCCTCATTCACAGGTGCTCTGCTTGAAAATCAAGCATGTTATGCCTTTCTCTATGATTTTTACATACCCACAAAAAAACTCTTTTGCTCTTTCAATTGTGGGTATGAGCTGATGAACAGTGAACATGTGCATTATTTTTCCTAAAATAAAGAGCAAGAATATCTGTAAAAGGAACATAGCAGTGGAAATCCTGGATAAAAATTTGAATGTACCAATGCATTCAGTAAAATTTATCAAATTGCTGTTCTGATCCCCACTGGAAGAATCCTAGTAGTAAAACGTCAGTCTCAAAATGATAGAGCCATCGCTTCTCAACATTTTGACAAGATTAAGTGTAAAAATAATAGACCTAATGTCACTCTGAGAGTGTCCAAGCATAATGTAAGAATTCTGTCATTCAAACTTTCAAAGAAATCTGTATCATCTGAGGGCCACAGCCAACAGGGTTGTTATCAGACTAGGAATCCTACACACTTCAGATACTTTGGTTCCATTTTTCTTTACACACAAGACAGAAGAGCTAGGATTCCTTTCCATCTTATTTAAAGAGATTATCAATACAACTGTTTCTGCAAGTTTTTCTGTCCTCTTGCCTATGGAAACATGTTCTGAGGTGCCCGTCTCTGTAAATGAGCAAGAATGGACTCAGAATTGCATAACCAAGGGTCAAATATTCTTGAATACTTAATATCACAGAAATAAAATTGAGGGAAGAACTAAAAAACATAGAAAAGGCACAATCTGCCCAATAAAAGACAAGAAAGCAGAGCATCAGAAGGAGCACACCGTGGGCAGCTCTGATCTCAGGAGGAGCTGTGTACAGGAACTTGGAGGTCTGCAGGTAGAGGACACGCTGGTGGTGCTTGTGGAGAGCAAACACCAGGTAGCCACTGGCCCCACCCATGACGCCCTGAAACACAGCATCACGGAGAACCATCAGAACGAGAAATGTCCATCTCATAATCCAGCCTTCAGATACAAAGTAGCAATATTTGTCAGCTTCACTAATTTGTGATATGTTCATACTGTTGATGTTTATGATAGAAAATGGTAAGTTCATGCTTATTAAGGAATTGAGAATCCAAAAGAAGACAAATATGGAAAGGATTTGCCATGGTTTCTTTACCTCAAGCATCCTCCACACTGAATCTGTGGGACTGATGATGACAGCCTGGACCACTGTGAGAAGGCTGCTGGTGCAGATGGACAGACCGCGGGCCACCCTCACCATGTAAACAACAGTCTTACAGCCTGCATCATGAAGCAAGGTTTTCTGCTCAAGAGCTGCCATTGTCTTAGGAATCCCTTTTGCAAAAAGCATGATGATATTTGTAAAAGCCAAGTGGATGAGAATGAAGTATACAGATTTCATCTTGGTGTCTCCAAGGAAGAGAAAGTAATTCACGAGCACAAAGACATTCCCCAGAATACCGAGTATGGTTGGACAGAGGAAGACAATGCCCTTGACTAGGTTCCAAACCATTTCTTACTCATACACAGGATAGGCTTGGGCCAATCAATCATCAGTAATCCTTATCTGCATCATCTGCAAAGGTTAGTTCAGCCCCTAGAGGCTTTCTAATGTGTAAAAGACAGTCACAATGTACATAATATTACAAAACTTTTAGATACAATTTCTGTTTCTTTTTATATAATTTTTTGTCATTCTGTGCGCTCTCACATATCTTCTTGAAAGAAATATTCAGATATCTAAATTTCAACCCGGATATTATTTTTAACTACTGAAAAAAATCACTCTACTTATTAAAATTATTGTATATCTCATCAACATTAAATATCAGCATGGATGAGTTAAACCCCAAATTTCTGTAGCGCAGTGTAGGTGGTATCATAGAGGAGCCATTATAGTACTATCTAAAAGAGGGTCAGGAACTATCTGCGTTCCTTTTAAGTGACCTCAGTATGTCTGTGAAGCCTTGATCCGTTTTGGATGTGTTCATAGAATTTTCCAGCTATTGCAAGACCTTGAGCTAAATGACAATCTGCAGCCTACTTACACTGAGTGGTATTTTCCCCCCAGATAGCAATAGTGCTGCACTGATCTTTTTTGTTCCATATTATTTTCATGCCTCTGGGTTGGACAGCATTTGACTCTTTTACATTTAATTAATTCACTCTTATTTCTCATCAAAGTAATTTATAAAACATCTCCATGAAATGAAAGAATGCAGAATCTCTGATCAACTTTTTGGACTAGATTGTGAGTTACATATACTACTTGGGATATATTTTGGTAAGAATCCCAAGTTAACTGATAAGTATTCAATAACTGTCAATAGCCCTGACCTGAAGATCCATGTCAGCATGAGCTTTTTAAATACAGTTTTAGTGAGGTTTGGCATCAGATAGCTTCATGACTCTGTGTATATTAGTTATTATCTTTCAAGTATTATTTTTCTAGTAGACAAGTGCCTGCATTAGTGTAATAAGGAAAGATGTACAACTTAAATGTCTGCTAAAAATAACTATGCCACAAGTATTCATAACAAGGAAAGGAGTACTAATAGTTTGGAATGCAAACTCATTAAACATTAGGTCAAATAGTTGAGGCTGTTACATTCGTAATACATCAAAGCTATAATGAACTCACCAGCTCTCTTGAATCCATCAAATGGTGTCCTGAGTTATTTTTTCACGACTTTTTTTTTTTTAACAGTACCAGGGATTGAACTCAAGACCTTGTGCTTGCCAGGCAAGCATTTATTCCACTGAGCTATCTCCCCAGCCCTGTTTATGACTTTGGAGAGATTCTCATTTATTTCCATTCCTCTCTTTACCTTTCCAGGATTACAAAGCTCCAACTCAGATTTGGGATCCAACTCTCCAATATCTAAGCAGTCGCTTATTTTGTTTCTGAGAAAAGAAAATGAAAATGGTAAAGGAGCCCTCCTCAAGTTGTCTTGGAAATGGGTAACAAAGTATAATAAACAGAACAAAGTATTATAATAAACAGGACAATCAACTAGCCTGTCTAGATCTAACCCCCAGAGCTTAGGCAAGGAAGTGCACCCATTCTGAATGTAACTTTCTCAACTCAAATAATGGAACTATTGTTCATAACTGTAAAGCACCAGAAGAAAATTAAAGTGAGTTAACTTAGTCTATACTATCACATCCTGCTAAATTCTTAGTGGAAATTGTAAAAGAACAATTAAAAATTAACATAAATTTTTAATTATATTAAAATTTTAATTTGTAATGTAATTTACATTAAAAATTCATTTAAATGGATGTTAAGGAAATAGTCACACAAAATACTTCATATTAAACACAAACGTTTTACAGTTCATAACATAATAAAAAGCAAAGCCAGTCAACCCTAGAAATACACAAATGCATCTAAAATGAAATGATTAAAAAAAAAAAGCAATGCTGACAGTGTTAGAATCCTGTTAACATTGAAGACTGAAGAAAACGAGTTTGCCCTAGTAATCAATCTATCTAGATTCTGGTAGAGCATCATGAGAGAGCGATGCTGACATTACTCCAAAGCTCTTGGAAGACACTGGGTCCCTAGAAACAGGGATTCAAGGATTTCTGGAGTCACACATCCCAGAGCTGCTTCCCTTTGTCTTCCTGCCCTCTAAAAATCTAAGGAAGAAGGAATTCCATCAGATCCTTACACCTTCTCATCTGCTCCTTTCTTTATTTAAAAGAAGGTAAAGTTTAACCTCAAGGAAATGTACCTGGCACAGGTCAGTAAATGAAAACCTGGTAAGGTGGATGCTTGTAGCAGCTGTGGTGCACACAAGCTGTGAGTTTGTTCACCTGGCAAGGTAGCTCTCCAAGTCCTATTCATACATTCAGGACTGCAGAGAGTGGGGCTGCTAGGAATGGTCAGGAAGACGTCAAACGTCACAGTTGTCGCTGTCTCAAGGAGAAACAGACCCTGTGGTGAGCCTCAATCCTCTGATGTACAGCTTTCCCTCTCCCTCTGCAATTATGGTATTTTTCCCATAGAAGTTACATAAGGCTTAATTAGAGTTTAATTGTTTTCATAAAGGAAAGCAAGATGAGCAACTCAGAACAGGGAAAAACTCCCGAGACACAGAATAAACCCCTGTATTTTCCCTACCAAGATATTCCTCAAACGCAGGACAAAACAGCTCCGGGACTGTGTTTCTTGGATAAGTTCTAGCTGCGAGCCACCACAGGACAGCACTCACCTTGCTCCGCCTGCTCACGGTGGCCATTGTAGGACACTGTATAATGTTTTCTTTATTCCTGTTCTATTCAATAATAAATAAAACCTAGTTAGGCAAGCACCCCTTTCAAAAATTAATCTTGGGTTTTGTTTTATTTTACTTCATTTTACTTTTTCTAACTGCAAGTTAGAATTAAAACAGAAAAAGTTACAAGCGATGCAGAATTTCACTTAACAAAGTAATATGAATTTCATAGTGTTTATTTTGATACATAGTGTTGTCTTCCAATCATTTATTCATATTACCAAATGTATGCATGCAAAATTGGAAGATTCAAAAAAGAAAGAAATATGTCAGACATTAAGTACATAAAGAGTACAATTGAAAAAAGGAGACAAAACAAATTAAGTATTACCTGCTCCTTTCATAGATGAGCAGAAATGCACAGTACATTTGTCAAAAATATTCAGCACACACACATAGATCAATTTTCCCCTCACTCCTTGTCCTGTCCATCTTCCCAAACCAGTAACTCTTTCCTTTTGAGTAATTTCATTTCCTTTTCTCAGCACCTACCATATCTTTCAGATGTCATTTTTCTCTTTCAGGATTTCACACTCCACTATGACGTTTGCATATGTGGTTCTGATTTACTTCAGTGTATGTTCTCTAGTTGCATCCATTTACTGGCAGAAGACTCCAATTTAGCGTATTTTATAACTAATAATATTCCATTGTGTATTTTTTTTAAATGTTTATAACTCAAGCACAACCAGAATGGTTACTCTTCTATTGATCATTCTATTTCCTCAGAAGATATTTCTATTCACAGGTGAAAAAGATGTGAAAACACTGATCAGAGATAGAAGTAACAGCTTTCTTTGAGGAACAAGAGCAGCACAGATCTGAGAGACGGGCTCTGGGTAACTACTATCTCCCTCAATTTAAGTGTGATTTTGTCATTATCTACAGGTACAGCCACAACAAAATAGAAGCAAAATATCCTGTGCTATAAATAACAGGAAAGCCTACTGGCATGAGTATAATTTTCATTTCCTGAGATTCAACACAAAAATCCAGGCACAGAGGGTTGGAGGAACTTACCCATGTTATACAAAAGGCTAACTACAAATGAAAAAAAGCAGTAATTGATTCCCCTGGTGCAAAAAGGAGCACTGTCCTCTATAACTTTTCATAGAGAATATCAGCTCGGAGAATGAAATTTCTGCTTCTTCACTCTCCCTTTCTAACATCTGTGTAATAGCCTTCCTACTTCACAACCACAAATGTTCTTTCCATGGCCCTAGAGCCCTCTCTGTAGCCATGAAGCAATGCCATATTCTGTCTCCAGATGTAGACTCAGAGCACAACTTTTCTGAAATGTCTGTCCACATAGCACAAAAATCCTCTCCAAAACAAACTATAATTACTTTCAGAAAACATTACACTGTATTTCAAATGCCCAAAAATCTCCACCGATAACCTGCAAAAATTAAAACAAAAATTCAGTAATTCAGCAGGATACAAAATGACTACACAAATGCCAATAGCATTCCTCTATATGGATAACAAACCCAGTGAGAGAGAAATTATAGAAACAATAGCTTTTACAATAGCATCGTGAAAAATGAAATATTTAGGAAATAATCTAAACAATTTATGACATTGCCAGTCCTATGGCTTAACCCCAACTATTAAGCAATACTGGACTATATTGGAATATATTGCTGAATTCAGGCACTTCCTATACTTAAATGGCAATGGAATACCCATCTCTGCCAAAACTAAATACAAAAAGGGAATAAAAATGTAGGACGATATTGTGTCTCTATATACAAAATAGTATATATATATATATATATATATATATATATATATATATATATATATAGTTACATTCTCTTAATTCAATGAATAGAAAGATTTATACTTATAGTCTTTTATAGGATATCATGTTTTATTACTTTTATTGGGAAAAAATGGCAATGAGACAGTTTCAAAACAGGCTGGTAAGAGAGTCACAACAATTAATACATTGCATATTGCTGTCTTTGTAGTAGTCATTCATAACACAAGATCCAGACAAGATATCCTATCCAAACACTATTAGTACAAGTCTTTCTTCTCAACGAATTAAGAAAAATTATATATATATATATATATGTATATATATATATATATATATATATATATATCCTATTGTATATATATACAAAAATGGTCCTTCATTAGTATCTCTTTTTTTTTTTTTTGCTCAGTTGTGTAAGACATGGGTTTCCATTGCCATCCAAATATTGTAGGTGCATGAATTCAGCAAAATATTCCAACATAGTCCAGTAGTCTGCAATACTAGTGGGTTATCCACAGGACTTACATTGTCTGAGGCTGTTGACTTGAGCCTTCAACAGCTCAGCATATAGCATGGCTTCACTTTTCATACCTTGTTTCTACACATCTGCTGCATGATTAAGACCAAGATAAAGCAAAACCTACATAACAAGAGGTGTAACTTTTGCATCTGACAAGGTCAGTCAAGTCCCCTCAGGACTTAACCCTAAACTCTGTACCACACTTTGTAGATCCTTTGTCAGCCATGTAGATGGGCCATGGTCATTGCTTGACCAATTTGATCTCTGTAAAAGCCTGAGAGAATGTTTTCTCCCCGTGTGATTCTCATTAAGCACAATGTACTTCATCTATCACATTCCTCTGTAGCCTCATAATCTTAATCAAGAAATTTGGCACACAACTGAGTTACATGATGATACAGTATAGGTTCTCCTACGTTCTGAGTTTTAACTAAATTTCAAAGGCTAGGGCAAAAATGTTGGCTGTCCTTGCAGACCTTCTTTTTCGCTAATATTTGATCTGCAAACAAGTTGTTAAACCTCCAAAAGAAAAGTTTATTATTACTTTACAATATAAGCATTTGGGTTTAATCTAACTATCTGTCTGAATATCAAACATCTTAAGCATAACATGGAAGAGATATTTTCCATCAAATATTGATATGTTAAACTTTAAATCCCCACACGATATGAAGAAATAAAATTTAAATATTAAAACTGTTTTAAGAATCCCTGACATTCTGGTCTGCTGAATACATACTCCCTGTCATTACATACCAATTATTACCACACTGTCTCACAAGTAAAAGTATTGTTTTCTGTTTTTTGGGGGGTTGGTATTAAATGAAGAAAAGAAAACACAAGAAAAAAATTTTACAAGACTGTTCTGCTACAAGGCTATATATGATTAGATTTCTAAATTTCTGTGTAATAATATGTGTATAGTACTATTTTTTAACTTTTTTCCTCATATTCTGTAAGAACTTAAAATTCAATACATCAATACTTGATGGAAAATATCGGTTCCATGTTATGCCTAAGATGTTGGATATTTAGACAGATGGTGAGGGTAAACTGAACTGAAAATGTCGCAGGGTAATAATCAGCTTCTTTTCTGGATGGATATAAACTGAAGTTTTCAGACCAACAACTAGAAATGGAAGGGCTGCAAGGTCAGCCAAGATTTTGGTATTTCAAGGTCAGTGAAGACTCAGGACATAGGAGAACCTCTACTGTAGCATCATGGAACTCAGTTGTGTCCTAAATTTTAAGATCAAGGAGATTATGGAGCCATCGAGGAATGTGACCGACGATGTAGAGTGTGCCTAATGAGAGTCACATGGACAGGAAACTTTCTGGCAGGCTTTCATAGAGAGAAAATTGGTCAAGCAATAGCTGTGACTCATCCACATGGCTGACACTGACAAAGAATCTACAAAGTGAGGTACAGGGTTACAGTATAAATCTTGAGGGGACTAGACTCACCTCATCAGATACAAAAGTTACATTTTTTTGTTATTATACAGGTTTTGCTTTATCTTGGTCTTAAGCATCCAGCAGAATAGTATAAAAACGTGGTAAATAAAGTAAAGCCACAATAATATGCTGAGCTATAAATTGCTCTAGTCAACAACTTCTTCGGACAACCCACTACTATTGTACTGCACTGCAGGACTGTGTTGGAGTGTTTCGCTGAATTCAAGCACCTATAATAATTAAATAATAGAACACCCATCTCTGATAGGACTAAACAAATAAAGGGGATACAAGGAAGGACCATTCTGTGTTTGTATATTCAGAGCAGTATGGATAAATGTACATCTACTTGCATGTAATTCTATGACAAGAAAAATTTGCACTATTAATGTTTGGACAGGATATCCTGCCTGCTTCTTGTACTATGGATAACCACTAGGAAGATAACAATGTAAAAAGTATTAATTATTGAAACTGTACTATAATTCAGCTTTTAAAAAAAGATAGGTACATTCTCTTAATTCAGTGAATAGAGGGATCTGCTCTAATAGTGTTTGTAAATGGAATATCATGTATGCAATTTGTACAACAAATAACAACTAAGAAAACAATATGCAATGTATTAATTATTGAATCTGTAATTTCATTTGAAACTGTCACATTCTATTTCTCCTTCAAAAAAATTATGGGAAAAACTATTTTAAAATATGAATAAATAATTATATATTATTGCACAGAAATTTAGAAATCTTACCATATATAACATTGTAGCACAACAGTACTGAACATTTTTTTCTTATCTCTTTTTTTTTATTTATTACCCTTTCTTTAAACAAACATTTACTCGAGAGACTACGGCAATAATTGGTGTGTCACGACAAGCAGCACATATTTAGAAGAGCACAATGACAGGATTCCAAGCATGACCCTACTATTACACATTGCTATCTGCAGTGCAGTTGCTTAGTTCGTAGGTATCAGCACATATAGTTAGCCAGGGTGAGAATCCTGCCAATTCACTGCTAGTTTCAAAAACCTGCTGAAGATTCTCAGGATCATTGCCTTACCCATCTTGTACATACAAATGTATGGCTTTGTCCCTGTCATGTATCCAAGATTTTCTCTTTGCCCTCTCTTCATTGTATAATCCACAATTCTCCCTTGCCATTTAATTGTGTTATACCTTTCTATTTGTATTTCCTCTTTTGAGTTCTTATACTAGGAAGACTATATGCTATTTACACATGTGAGTCTGGTTTGTTTCACTTATGAATATATGTTCAAGTGGCATCTGCTTAAATATAAATGCCTCAAGTTTATCATTCTTTATAGCTGAGTAATACTCCATTGTATAAAAATACCACATCTTTTTCAACCATTCCTCAGTTGAAGGGCATTTTGGTTGTTTCCAAGATTTGGCCTCTACAAATTGTTCTGCTATACACATAGGTACACATACATCTCTATGATATGACATTTTCAGTTTCTCCTGGAAAATTCCCAGTAGGGGGATAGTTGGGTTGAATAGGATTTCCAGTCCTAATTTTATAAGGAATCTCCACACTAATTTCAGCAATGGTGGCACCAGTCTACATTCACACCAGCAGTGGAGAAAGGTTCGTTTTACCACATAGCTTCTCCAACATTTGTTGTTACTTGATTGGTTTATGATAGCCATTCTTTCTGGGATGAGATGGTATCTCAGTGCTGCTTTAATTTGCATTTCATGGAAGGCTAGTGAT